>CAXKVX010001813.1:0-27176 GCA_964058865.1 Eleocharis quinqueflora
TTTCTTGAATGTTTATCACTCATAAATGAAGTACTTTCATTAGAAACACTTCTCAAAGATGCATAAATGCTTTGTGGTGTTTTCTTGATTGGTTACCAATGATTAATGAAGTACTCTGATTAGAAACACTTCTCATAGAAGTATTAGTGCTTTGTGGTGTTTTCTTGAATGGTTAACACCCATAAATGTAGTACTACGATTAGAAACACTTCTCATAGATGCATATATGCTTTGTGGTGTTTTCTTGAATGGTTATCACCCATAAATGAAGTACTTTGATTAGAAACACTTATCATGGAAGTATAAATGCTTTGTGGTATTTTCTTGATTGGTTACCAACCATAAATGAAGTACTCTGATTAGAAACACTTCTCATAGAAGAATAAATACTTTGTGGCGTTTTCTTGAATGGTTATCACTCATAAATGAAGTACTATGATTAGAAACACTTCTCATAGATGCATAAATGCTTTGTGGTGTTTTCTTGATTGGTTACCACCGATTAATGAAGTACTATGATTTGAAACACTTCTCAAAGAAGTATAAGTGCTTTGTGTTGTTTTCTTGAATGGTTATCACCCATAAGTGAAGTACTTTTATTAGAAACACTTCTCATAGAAACATGAATGCTTTGTGGTGTTTTCTTTATTGGTTACCACCCAAAAATCAAGTACTATGATTAGAAACACTTGTCATAGAAGCACAAGTGTTGTGTGGTCTTTTCTTGATTGGTTATCACCCATAAATGAAGTACTTTGATTAGAAACACATCTCATAGAAACAGAAGTGTTGTGTGGTATTTTCTTGAATGGTTATCACTCATAATTGAAGTACTTTCATTAGAAACACTTCTCAAAGATGCATAAATGCTTTGTGGTGTTTTCTTGATTGGTTACCACCAATTAATGAAGTACTATGATTAGAAACACTTCTCATACATGTATAAGTGCTTTGTGGTGTTTTCTTGAATGGTAGTCACCCATAAATGAAATACTCTGATTAGAAACACTTCTCATAGAAGTATAAGTGCTTTGTGGTATTTTCTTGAATGGTTACCAACCATAAATGAAGTACTCTGATTAGAAAAACTTCTCATGGAAGTATAAATGCTTTGTGGTATTTTCTTGATTAGTTACCACCCATAAATGAAGTACTTTGATTAGAAACACTTCTCATAGAAACATAAGTGTTGTGTGGTATTTTCTTGAATGGTCATCACTCATAAATACTTTGTGGCATTTTCTTGAATGGTTATCACTCATAAATGAAGTACTATGATTAGAAACACTTCTCATAGATGCTTAAATGCTTTGTGGTGTTTTCTTGATTGGTTACCACCGATTAATGAAGTACTATGATTAGAAACACTTCTCATAGAATTATAAGAGCTTTGTGGTGTTTTCCTGAATGGTTATCACCCATAAATGACGTACTGTGATTAGAAACACTTCTCATAGATGCATAAATGCTTTGTGGTGTTTTCCTGATTGGTTACCATCGATAAATGAAGTACTCTGATTAAAAACATTTCTCATAGAAGTATCAGTGCTTTGTGGTGTTTTCTTGAATGGTTAACACCCATAAATTTAGTACTATGATTAGAAACACTTCTCATAGATGCATAAATGCTTTATGGTGTTTTCTTTTTTAATTACCACCGATTAATGAAGTACTATGATTAGAAACACATAGAAGTATAAGTGCTTTGTGATGTTTTCTTGATTGGTTACCACCGATTAATGAAGTACTATGATTAGAAACACTTCTCATAAAAGTATTAGAGCTTTGTGGTGTTTTCTTGAATGGTTATCACCCATAAATGACGTACTTTGATTAGAAACACTTCTCATAGATGCATAAATGATTTGTGGTGTTTTCTTGATTTGTTACCATCGATAAATGAAGTACTCTGATTAAAAACACTTCTCATAGAAGTATAAGTGCTTTGTGGTGTTTTCTTGAATGGTTATCACCCATAAATGACGTACTTTGATTAGAAACACTTCTCATAGATGCATAAATGATTTGTGGTGTTTTCTTGATTTGTTACCATCGATAAATGAAGTACTCTGATTAAAAACACTTCTCATAGAAGTATAAGTGCTTTGTGGTGTTTTCTTGAATGGTTAACACCCATAAATGAAGTACTATGATTAGAAACACTTCTCATAGATGCATAAATGCTTTGTGGTGTTTTCTTGATTCGTTACCGCCCATAAATGTAGTATTCTAATTAGAAACACATCTCATAGAAGTATAAGTGCTTTGTGTTGTTTTTTCAATTGTTATCATCCATAAATGAAGTACTTTGATTAGAAACACTTCTCATAGAAGTAGAAATGCTTTGTGGTGTTTTCTTGATTCGTTACCACCCATAAATGAAGTATTCTGATTAGAAACACTTATCATAGAAGTATAAGTGCTTTGTGGTGTTTTCTTAAATGGTTATCACCCATAAAAGAAATACTTTTATTAGAAACACTTCTCATACATGCATAAATGAGTTGTGGTGTTTTCTTGATTGGTTACCATCGATAAATGAAGTACTCTGATTAAAAACACTTCTCATAGAAGTATAAGTGTTTTGTGGTGTTTTCTTGAATGGTTAACACCTATAAATGAAGTACTATGATTAGAAACACTTCTCATATATGCATAAATGCTTTGTGGTGTTTTCTTGATTGGTTACCACCCATATATGAAGTACTCTGAATAGAAACACTTCTCATAGATGCATAAATGCTTTGTGGTGTTTTCTTGATTGGTTACCGCCGATTAATGAAGTACTATAAGTGTTTTGTGTTGTTTTCTTGAATTGTTCTCACCCATAAATGAAGTACTTTGAATAGAAACAGTTCTCATAGATGCATTAATGCTTTGTGGTGTTTTCTTGATTGGTTACCACCGATAAATGAAGTACTCTGATTAAAAACACTTCTCATAGAAGTTTAAGTGCTTTGTGGTGTTTTCTTGAATGGTTATCACCCATAAATGAAGTACTGTGATTAGAAACACTTCTCATGGAAGTATAAATGCTTTGTGGTGTTTTCTTTATTGGTTACCACCCAGAAATGAAGTACTTTGATTAGAAACACATCTCATAGAAGTATAAGTGCTTTGTGTTGTTTTCTTGAATTGTTATCACCCATAAATGAAGTACTTTGATTAGAAACACTTATCATATAAGCATAAATGCTTTGTGATTTTTTCTTGATTAGTTACCATACATAAATGAACTACTCCGATTAGAAACATTTCTCATAGAAGTATAAATGCTTTGTGGTTTTTTCTTGAATGGTTATCACCCAGAAATGAAGTACTTTGATTAGAAACATTTCTCATGGAAGAATAAATGATTTGTGGTGTTTTCTTGATTGGTTACCACCCATAAACGAAGTACTCTAATTAGAAACACTTCTCAAAGAAGTATAAGTATTTTGTGGTGTTTTCTTGAATGGTTATCACGCATAAATGAAGTTCTCTAATTAGAAGCACCTCTCATTGATGTATAAGTGCTTTGTTGTGTTTTTTGATTGGTTACCACCCATAAATAAAGTACTCTGATTAAAACACTTCTCATAGAAGGATAAGTGCATTGTGGTGTTTTCTTGAATGGTTATCAGCCATAAATGAAGTACTTTGATTAGAAACACTTATCATAGAAGTAGAAATGCTTTGTGGTGTTTTCTTGATTCGTTACCACCCATAAATGAAGTATTTTGATTAGAAACACTTATCATAGAAGTATAAGTGCTTTGTGGTGTTTTCTTGAATGGTTATCAGCCATAAATGAAGTACTTTGATTAGAAACACTTCTCATAGAAGTAGAAATGCTTTGTGATGTTTTCTTGATTGGTTACCACCCATAAATTAAGTACTCTGATTAGAAACACTTCTCATTGAAGTATAAGTGCTTTGTGGTGTTTTCTTGAATGGTTATCAGCCATAAATGAAGTACTTTGATTAGAAACACTTCTCATAGAAGTAGAAATGCTTTGTGATGTTTTCTTGATTGGTTACCACCCATAAATGAAGTACTCTGATTAGAAACACTTCTCATTTAAGTATAAGTGCTTTGTGGTGTTTTCTTGAATGGTTATCACCCATAAATGAAGTACTCTGAATAGAAACACCTCTCATAGAAGCATAAATGTTGTGCGGTATTTTCTTGAATGGTTATCACTCATAAATTAAGTACTTTCATTAGAAACACTTCTCAAAGATGCATAAATGCTTTGTGGTGTTTTTTCTTGATTGGTTACCACCGATTAATGAAGAACTATGATTAAAAACACTTCTCATAGAAGTATAAGTGCTTTGTGGTGTTTTCTTGAATGGTTGACACCCATAAATGAAGTACTATGATTAGAAACACTTCTCATATATGCATAAATGCTTTGTGGTGTTTTCTTGATTGGTTACCACCAATATATGAAGTACTCTGATTAGAAACACTTCTCATAGATGCATAAAAGCTTTGTGGTGTTTTCTTGATTGGTTACCGCCGATTAATGCAGTACTATGATTAGAAATACTTCCCATAGAAGTATAAGTGCTTTGTGTAGTTTTCTTGAATGGTTATCACCCATAAATGAAGTACTTTGAATAGAAACAGTTCTCATATATGCATTAATGCTTTGTGGTGTTTTCTTGATTGGTTACCACCGATAAATAAAGTACTCTGATTAAAAACACTTCTCATAGAAGTTTAAGTGCTTTGTGGTGTTTTCTTGAATGGTTATCACCCATAAATGAAGTAATGTGATTAGAAACACTTCTCATGGAAGTATAAATGTTTTGTGGTATTTTCTTGATTGGTTACCAACTATAAATGAAGTACTCTGAATAGAAACACTTATCATAGAAGCATAAATGTTGTGTGGTATTTTCTTGAATGGTTATCACTCATAAATTAAGTACTTTCATTAGAAACACTTCTCAAAGATGCATAAATGCTTTGTGGTGTTTTTTCTTGATTGGTTACCACCGATTAATGAAGTACTATGATTAGAAACACTTCTCATAGAAGTATTAGACCTTTGTGGTGTTTTCTTGAATGGTTATCACCCATAAATGAAGTACTTTGATTAGAAACACTCATCATATAAGCATAAATGCTTTGTGGTTTTTTCTTGATTAGTTACCATCCATAAATGAACTACTCCGATTAGAAATATTTCTCATAGAAGTATAAATGCTTTGTGGTTTTTTCTTGAATGGTTATCACCCAGAAATGAAGTACTTTAATTAGAAACACTTCTCATAGAAGTAGAAATGCTTTGTGGTGTTTTCTTGATTCGTTACCACCCATAAATGAAGTATTCAGATTAGAAACACTTATCATAGAAGTATAAGTGCTTTGTGGTGTTTTCTTTAATGGTTATCAGCCATAAATGAAGTACTTTGATTAGAAACACTTCTCATAGAAGTAGAAATGCTTTGTGTTGTTTTCTTTATTGGTTACCACCCATAAATGAAGTACTCTGATTAGAAACATTTCTCATTGAAGTATAAGTGCTTTGTGGTGTTTTCTTGAATGGTTATCACCCATAAATGAAGTACTCTAAATAGAAACACTTCTCATAGAAGCATAAATGTTGTGTGGTATTTTCTTGAATGGTTATCACTCATAAATTAAGTACTTTCATTAGAAACACTTCTCAAAGATGCATAAATGCTTTGTGGTGTTTTTTCTTGATTGGTTACCACCGATTAATGAAGTACTATGATTAGAAACACTTCTCATAGAAGTATTAGAGCTTTGTGGTGCTTTCTTGAATGGTTATCACCCATAAATTAAGTACTTTGATTAGAAACACTCATCATATAAGAAGAAATTCTTTGTGGTTTTTTCTTGATTAGTTACCATCCATAAATGAACTACTCCGATTAGAAACATTTCTCATAGAAGTATAAATGCTTTGTGGTTTTTTCTTGAATGGTCATCACCCAGAAATGAAGTACTTTGATTAGAAACACTTCTCATAGAAGAATAAATGATTTGTGGTGTTTTCTTGATTGGTTACCACCCATAAACGAAGTACTCTAATTAGAAACACTTCTCATAAAAGTATAAGTATTTTGTGGTGTTTTCTTGAATGGTTATCACGCATAAATGAAGTTCTCTGATTAGAAGCACCTCTCATTGATGTATAAGTGTTTTGTTGTGTTTTTTGATTGGTTACCACCCATAAATAAAGTACTCTGATTAAAACACTTCTCATAGAAGGATAAGTGCATTGTGGTGTTTTCTTGAATGGTTAGCAGCCATAAATGAAGTACTTTGATTAGAAACACTTATCATAGAAGTAGAAATGCTTTGTGGTGTTTTCTTGAATCGTTACCACCCATAAATGAAGTATTCTGATTAGAAACACTTATCATAGAAGTATAAGTGCTTTGTGGTGTTTTCTTGAATGGTTATGAGCCATAAATGAAGTACTTTGATTAGAAACACTTCTCTTTGAAACAAAAATGCTTTGTGATGTTTTCTTGATTGGTTACCACCCATAAATGAAGTACTCTGATTAGAAATACTTCTCATTGAAGTATAAGTGCTTTGTGGTGTTTTCTTGAATGGTTATCACCTATAAATGAAGTACTGTGATTAGAAACACCTCTCATAGAAGCATAAATGTTGTGTGGTATTTTCTTGAATGGTTATCACTCATAAATTAAGTACTTTCATTAGAAACACTTCTCAAAGATGCATAAATGCTTTGTGGTGTTTTTTCTTGATTGGTTACCACCGATTAATGAAGAACTATGATTAGAAACACTTCTCATAGAAGTATTAGAGCTTTGTGGTCTTTTCTTGAATGGTTATCACCCATAAATGACGTATTTTGATTAGAAACACTTCTCATAGATGCATAAATGAGTTGTGGTGTTTTCTTGATTGGTTACCATCGATAAATGAAGTACTCTGATTAAAAACACTTCTCATAGAAGTATAAGTGCTTTGTGGTGTTTTCTTGAATGGTTGACACCCATAAATGAAGTACTATGATTAGAAACACTTCTCATATATGCATAAAAGCTTTGTGGTGTTTTCTTGATTGGTTACCACCCATATATGAAGTACTCTGATTAGGAACACGTCTCATAGATGCATAAATGCTTTGTGGTGTTTTCTTGATTGGTTACCGCCGATTAATGAAGTACTATGATTAGAAATACTTCTCATAGAAGTATAAGTGCTTTGTGTAGTTTTCTTGAATGGTTATCACCCATAAATGAAGTACTTTGAATAGAAACAGTTCTCATAGATGCATTAATGCTTTGTGGTGTTTTCTTGATTGGTTACCACCGATAAATGAAGTACTCTGATTAAAAACACTTCTCATAGAAGTTTAAGTGCTTTGTGGTGTTTTCTTGAATGGTTATCACCCATAAATGACGTACTTTTATTAGAAACACTTCTCATAGAAAAATAAATGCTTTGTGGTGTTTTCTTGATTGGTTACCGCCGATTAATGAAGTACTATGATTAGAAGCACTTCTCATAGAAGTATAAGTGCTTTGTGTTGTTTTCTTGAATGGTTATCACCCAGAAATGAAGTACTCTGATTAGAAACACTTCTCATATATGCATAAATGCTTTGTGGTGTTTTCTTGATTGGTTACCACCCATAAACGAAGTACTCTAATTAGAAACACTTCTCATAAAAGTATAAGTATTTTGTGGTGTTTTCTTGAATGGTTATCACGCATAAATGAAGTTCTCTGATTAGAAGCACCTCTCATTGATGTATAAGTGTTTTGTTGTGTTTTTTGATTGGTTACCACCCATAAATAAAGTACTCTGATTAAAACACTTCTCATAGAAGGATAAGTGCATTGTGGTGTTTTCTTGAATGGTTAGCAGCCATAAATGAAGTACTTTGATTAGAAACACTTATCATAGAAGTAGAAATGCTTTGTGGTGTTTTCTTGAATCGTTACCACCCATAAATGAAGTATTCTGATTAGAAACACTTATCATAGAAGTATAAGTGCTTTGTGGTGTTTTCTTGAATGGTTATGAGCCATAAATGAAGTACTTTGATTAGAAACACTTCTCTTTGAAACAAAAATGCTTTGTGATGTTTTCTTGATTGGTTACCACCCATAAATGAAGTACTCTGATTAGAAACACTTCTCATTGAAGTATAAGTGCTTTGTGGTGTTTTCTTGAATGGTTATCACCTATAAATGAAGTACTGTGATTAGAAACACCTCTCATAGAAGCATAAATGTTGTGTGGTATTTTCTTGAATGGTTATCACTCATAAATTAAGTACTTTCATTAGAAACACTTCTCAAAGATGCATAAATGCTTTGTGGTGTTTTTTCTTTATTGGTTACCACCGATTAATGAAGAACTATGATTAGAAACACTTCTCATAGAAGTATTAGAGCTTTGTGGTCTTTTCTTGAATGGTTATCACCCATAAATGACGTATTTTGATTAGAAACACTTCTCATAGATGCATAAATGAGTTGTGGTGTTTTCTTGATTGGTTACCATCGATAAATGAAGTACTCTGATTAAAAACACTTCTCATAGAAGTATAAGTGCTTTGTGGTGTTTTCTTGAATGGTTGACACCCATAAATGAAGTACTATGATTAGAAACACTTCTCATATATGCATAAAAGCTTTGTGGTGTTTTCTTGATTGGTTACCACCCATATATGAAGTACTCTGATTAGGAACACGTCTCATAGATGCATAAATGCTTTGTGGTGTTTTCTTGATTGGTTACCGCCGATTAATGAAGTACTATGATTAGAAATACTTCTCATAGAAGTATAAGTGCTTTGTGTAGTTTTCTTGAATGGTTATCACCATAAATGAAGTACTTTGAATAGAAACAGTTCTCATAGATGCATTAATGCTTTGTGGTGTTTTCTTGATTGGTTACCACCGATAAATGAAGTACTCTGATTAAAAACACTTCTCATAGAAGTATAAGTGCTTTGTGGTGTTTTCTTGAATGGTTGACACCCATAAATGAAGTACTATGATTAGAAACACTTCTCATATATGCATAAAAGCTTTGTGGTGTTTTCTTGATTGGTTACCACCCATATATGAAGTACTCTGATTAGGAACACGTCTCATAGATGCATAAATGCTTTGTGGTGTTTTCTTGATTGGTTACCGCCGATTAATGAAGTACTATGATTAGAAATACTTCTCATAGAAGTATAAGTGCTTTGTGTAGTTTTCTTGAATGGTTATCACCCATAAATGAAGTACTTTGAATAGAAACAGTTCTCATAGATGCATTAATGCTTTGTGGTGTTTTCTTGATTGGTTACCACCGATAAATGAAGTACTCTGATTAAAAACACTTCTCATAGAAGTTTAAGTGCTTTGTGGTGTTTTCTTGAATGGTTATCACCCATAAATGACGTACTTTGATTAGAAACACTTCTCATAGAAAAATAAATGCTTTGTGGTGTTTTCTTGATTGGTTACCGCCGATTAATGAAGTACTATGATTAGAAGCACTTCTCATAGAAGTATAAGTGTTTTGTGTTGTTTTCTTGAATGGTTATCACCCAGAAATGAAGTACTCTGATTAGAAACACTTCTCATATATGCATAAATGCTTTGTGGTGTTTTCTTGATTGGTTACCACCCATAAACGAAGTACTCTAATTAGAAACACTTCTCATAAAAGTATAAGTATTTTGTGGTGTTTTCTTGAATGGTTATCACGCATAAATGAAGTTCTCTGATTAGAAGCACCTCTCATTGATGTATAAGTGTTTTGTTGTGTTTTTTGATTGGTTACCACCCATAAATAAAGTACTCTGATTAAAACACTTCTCATAGAAGGATAAGTGCATTGTGGTGTTTTCTTGAATGGTTAGCAGCCATAAATGAAGTACTTTGATTAGAAACACTTATCATAGAAGTAGAAATGCTTTGTGGTGTTTTCTTGAATCGTTACCACCCATAAATGAAGTATTCTGATTAGAAACACTTATCATAGAAGTATAAGTGCTTTGTGGTGTTTTCTTGAATGGTTATGAGCCATAAATGAAGTACTTTGATTAGAAACACTTCTCTTTGAAACAAAAATGCTTTGTGATGTTTTCTTGATTGGTTACCACCCATAAATGAAGTACTCTGATTAGAAACACTTCTCATTGAAGTATAAGTGCTTTGTGGTGTTTTCTTGAATGGTTATCACCTATAAATGAAGTAATGTGATTAGAAACACCTCTCATAGAAGCATAAATGTTGTGTGGTATTTTCTTGAATGGTTATCACTCATAAATTAAGTACTTTCATTAGAAACACTTCTCAAAGATGCATAAATGCTTTGTGGTGTTTTTTCTTGATTGGTTACCACCGATTAATGAAGAACTATGATTAGAAACACTTCTCATAGAAGTATTAGAGCTTTGTGGTCTTTTCTTGAATGGTTATCACCCATAAATGACGTATTTTGATTAGAAACACTTCTCATAGAAGTATAAGTGCTTTGTGGTGTTTTCTTGAATGGTTGACACCCATAAATGAAGTACTATGATTAGAAACACTTCTCATATATGCATAAAAGCTTTGTGGTGTTTTCTTGATTGGTTACCACCCATATATGAAGTACTCTGATTAGGAACACGTCTCATAGATGCATAAATGCTTTGTGGTGTTTTCTTGATTGGTTACCGCCGATTAATGAAGTACTATGATTAGAAATACTTCTCATAGAAGTATAAGTGCTTTGTGTAGTTTTCTTGAATGGTTATCACCCATAAATGAAGTACTTTGAATAGAAACAGTTCTCATAGATGCATTAATGCTTTGTGGTGTTTTCTTGATTGGTTACCACCGATAAATGAAGTACTCTGATTAAAAACACTTCTCATAGAAGTTTAAGTGCTTTGTGGTGTTTTCTTGAATGGTTATCACCCATAAATGACGTACATTGATTAGAAACACTTCTCATAGAAAAATAAATGCTTTGTGGTGTTTTCTTGATTGGTTACCGCCGATTAATGAAGTACTATGATTAGAAGCACTTCTCATAGAAGTATAAGTGCTTTGTGTTGTTTTCTTGAATGGTTATCACCCAGAAATGAAGTACTCTGATTAGAAACACTTCTCATATATGCATAAATGCTTTGTGGTGTTTTCTTGATTGGTTACCACCCATATATGAAGTACTCTGATTAGAAACACTTCTCATAGATGCATAAATACTTTGTGGTGTTTTCTTGATTGGTTACCGCCGATTAATGAAGTACTATGATTAGAAATACTTCTCATAGAAGTATAAGTGCTTTGTGTAGTTTTCTTGAATGGTTATCAGCCATAAATGAAGTACTTTGAATAGAAACAGTTCTCATAGATGCATTAATGCTTTGTGGTGTTTTCTTGATTGGTTACCACCGATAAATGAAGTACTCTGATTAAAAACACTTCTCATAGAAGTTTAAGTGCTTTGTGGTGTTTTCTTGAATGGTTATCACCCATAAATGAAGTACTGTGATTAGAAACACTTCTCATGGAAGTATAAATGTTTTGTGGTATTTTCTTGATTGGTTACCAACCATAAATGAAGTACTCTGAATAGAAACACTTCTCATAGAAGCATAAATGTTGTGTGGTATTTTCTTGAATGGTTATCACTCATAAATTAAGTACTGTCATTAGAAACACATCTCAAAGATGCATAAATGCTTTGTGGTGTTTTTTCTTGATTGGTTACCACCGATTAATGAAGTACTATGATTAGAAACACTTCTCATAGAAGTATTAGAACTTTTTGGTGTTTTCATGAATGGTTATCACCCATAAATGACGTATTTTGATTAGAAACACTTCTCATAGAAGTATAAGTGCTTTGTGGTGTTTTCTTGAATGGTTGACACCCATAAATGAAGTACTATGATTAGAAACACTTCTCATATATGCATAAAAGCTTTGTGGTGTTTTCTTGATTGGTTACCACCCATATATGAAGTACTCTGATTAGGAACACGTCTCATAGATGCATAAATGCTTTGTGGTGTTTTCTTGATTGGTTACCGCCGATTAATGAAGTACTATGATTAGAAATACTTCTCATAGAAGTATAAGTGCTTTGTGTAGTTTTCTTGAATGGTTATCACCCATAAATGAAGTACTTTGAATAGAAACAGTTCTCATAGATGCATTAATGCTTTGTGGTGTTTTCTTGATTGGTTACCACCGATAAATGAAGTACTCTGATTAAAAACACTTCTCATAGAAGTTTAAGTGCTTTGTGGTGTTTTCTTGAATGGTTATCACCCATAAATGACGTACATTGATTAGAAACACTTCTCATAGAAAAATAAATGCTTTGTGGTGTTTTCTTGATTGGTTACCGCCGATTAATGAAGTACTATGATTAGAAGCACTTCTCATAGAAGTATAAGTGCTTTGTGTTGTTTTCTTGAATGGTTATCACCCAGAAATGAAGTACTCTGATTAGAAACACTTCTCATATATGCATAAATGCTTTGTGGTGTTTTCTTGATTGGTTACCACCCATATATGAAGTACTCTGATTAGAAACACTTCTCATAGATGCATAAATACTTTGTGGTGTTTTCTTGATTGGTTACCGCCGATTAATGAAGTACTATGATTAGAAATACTTCTCATAGAAGTATAAGTGCTTTGTGTAGTTTTCTTGAATGGTTATCAGCCATAAATGAAGTACTTTGAATAGAAACAGTTCTCATAGATGCATTAATGCTTTGTGGTGTTTTCTTGATTGGTTACCACCGATAAATGAAGTACTCTGATTAAAAACACTTCTCATAGAAGTTTAAGTGCTTTGTGGTGTTTTCTTGAATGGTTATCACCCATAAATGACGTACATTGATTAGAAACACTTCTCATAGAAAAATAAATGCTTTGTGGTGTTTTCTTGATTTGTTACCGCCGATTAATGAAGTACTATGATTAGAAGCACTTCTCATAGAAGTATAAGTGCTTTGTGTTGTTTTCTTGAATGGTTATCACCCAGAAATGAAGTACTCTGATTAGAAACACTTCTCATATATGCATAAATGCTTTGTGGTGTTTTCTTGATTGGTTACCACCCATATATGAAGTACTCTGATTAGAAACACTTCTCATAGATGCATAAATACTTTGTGGTGTTTTCTTGATTGGTTACCGCCGATTAATGAAGTACTATGATTAGAAATACTTCTCATAGAAGTATAAGTGCTTTGTGTAGTTTTCTTGAATGGTTATCAGCCATAAATGAAGTACTTTGAATAGAAACAGTTCTCATAGATGCATTAATGCTTTGTGGTGTTTTCTTGATTGGTTACCACCGATAAATGAAGTACTCTGATTAAAAACACTTCTCATAGAAGTTTAAGTGCTTTGTGGTGTTTTCTTGAATGGTTATCACCCATAAATGAAGTACTTTGATTAGAAACACTTCTCATGGAAGTATAAATGTTTTGTGGTATTTTCTTGATTGGTTACCAACCATAAATGAAGTACTCTGAATAGAAACACTTCTCATAGAAGCATAAATGTTGTGTGGTATTTTCTTGAATGGTTATCACTCATAAATTAAGTACTGTCATTAGAAACACATCTCAAAGATGCATAAATGCTTTGTGGTGTTTTTTCTTGATTGGTTACCACCGATTAATGAAGTACTATGATTAGAAACACTTCTCATAGAAGTATTAGAACTTTTTGGTGTTTTCATGAATGGTTATCACCCATAAATGAAGTACTTTGATTAGAAACACTCATCATATAAGCATAAATGCTTTGTGGTTTTTTCTTGATTAGTTACCATCCATAAATGAACTACTCCGATTAGAAACATTTCTCATAGAAGTATAAATGCTTTGTGGTTTTTTCTTGAATGGTTATCAACCAGAAATGAAGTATTTTGATTAGAAACACTTCTCATAGAAGAATAAATGATTTGTGGTGTTTTGTTGATTGGTTACCACCCATAAACGAAGTACTCTAATTAGAAACACTTCTCCTAGAAGTATAAGTATGTTGTGGGGTTTTCTTGAATGGTTATCACGCATAAATGAAGTTCTCTGATTAGAAGCACCTCTCATTGATGTATAAGTGCTTTGTTGTGTTTTCTGATTGGTTACCACCCATAAATAAAGTACTCTGATTAAAACACTTCTCATAGAAGGATAAGTGCATTGTGGTGTTTTCTTGAATGGTTACCACCCATAAATGAAGTATTCTGATTAGAAACACTTATCATAGAAGTATAAGTGCTTTGTGGTGTTTTCTTGAATGGTTATGAGCCATAAATGAAGTACTTTGATTAGAAACACTTCTCTTTGAAACAAAAATGCTTTGTGATGTTTTCTTGATTGGTTACCACCCATAAATGAAGTACTCTGATTAGAAACACTTCTCATTGAAGTATAAGTGCTTTGTGGTGTTTTCTTGAATGGTTATCACCTATAAATGAAGTACTGTGATTAGAAACACCTCTCATAGAAGCATAAATGTTGTGTGGTATTTTCTTGAATGGTTATCACTCATAAATTTAGTACTTTCATTAGAAACACTTCTCAAAGATGCATAAATGCTTTGTGGTGTTTTTTCTTGATTGGTTACCACCGATTAATGAAGAACTATGATTAGAAACACTTCTCATAGAAGTATTAGAGCTTTGTGGTCTTTTCTTGAATGGTTATCACCCATAAATGACGTATTTTGATTAGAAACACTTCTCATAGATGCATAAATGAGTTGTGGTGTTTTCTTGATTGGTTACCATCGATAAATGAAGTACTCTGATTAAAAACACTTCTCATAGAAGTATAAGTGCTTTGTGGTGTTTTCTTGAATGGTTGACACCCATAAATGAAGTACTATGATTAGAAACACTTCTCATATATGCATAAAAGCTGTGGTGTTTTCTTGATTGGTTACCACCCATATATGAAGTACTCTGATTAGGAACACGTCTCATAGATGCATAAATGCTTTGTGGTGTTTTCTTGATTGGTTACCGCCGATTAATGAAGTACTATGATTAGAAATACTTCTCATAGAAGTATAAGTGCTTTGTGTAGTTTTCTTGAATGGTTATCACCCATAAATGAAGTACTTTGAATAGAAACAGTTCTCATAGATGCATTAATGCTTTGTGGTGTTTTCTTGATTGGTTACCACCGATAAATGAAGTACTCTGATTAAAAACACTTCTCATAGAAGTTTAAGTGCTTTGTGGTGTTTTCTTGAATGGTTATCACCCATAAATGACGTACTTTGATTAGAAACACTTCTCATAGAAAAATAAATGCTTTGTGGTGTTTTCTTGATTGGTTACCGCCGATTAATGAAGTACTATGATTAGAAGCACTTCTCATAGAAGTATAAGTGCTTTGTGTTGTTTTCTTGAATGGTTATCACCCAGAAATGAAGTACTCTGATTAGAAACACTTCTCATATATGCATAAATGCTTTGTGGTGTTTTCTTGATTGGTTACCACCCATATATGAAGTACTCTGATTAGAAACACTTCTCATAGATGCATAAATACTTTGTGGTGTTTTCTTGATTGGTTACCGCCGATTAATGAAGTACTATGATTAGAAATACTTCTCATAGAAGTATAAGTGCTTTGTGTAGTTTTCTTGAATGGTTATCAGCCATAAATGAAGTACTTTGAATAGAAACAGTTCTCATAGATGCATTAATGCTTTGTGGTGTTTTCTTGATTGGTTACCACCGATAAATGAAGTAGTCTGATTAAAAACACTTCTCATAGAAGTTTAAGTGCTTTGTGGTGTTTTCTTGAATGGTTATCACCCATAAATGAAGTACTGTGATTAGAAACACTTCTCATGGAAGTATAAATGTTTTGTGGTATTTTCTTGATTGGTTACCAACCATAAATGAAGTACTCTGAATAGAAACACTTCTCATAGAAGCATAAATGTTGTGTGGTATTTTCTTGAATGGTTATCACTCATAAATTAAGTACTTTCATTAGAAACACTTCTCAAAGATGCATAAATGCTTTGTGGTGTTTTTTCTTGATTGGTTACCACCGATTAATGAAGTACTATGATTAGAAACACTTCTCATAGAAGTATTAGAACTTTTTGGTGTTTTCATGAATGGTTATCACCCATAAATGAAGTACTTTGATTAGAAACACTCATCATATAAGCATAAATGCTTTGTGGTTTTTTCTTGATTAGTTACCATCCATAAATGAACTACTCCGATTAGAAACATTTCTCATAAAAGTATAAATGCTTTGTGGTTTTTTCTTGAATGGTTATCAACCAGAAATGAAGTATTTTGATTTGAAACACTTCTCATAGAAGAATAAATGATTTGTGGTGTTTTGTTGATTGGTTACCACCCATAAACGAAGTACTCTAATTAGAAACACTTCTCCTAGAAGTATAAGTATGTTGTGGGGTTTTCTTGAATGGTTATCACGCATAAATGAAGTTCTCTGATTAGAAGCACCTCTCATTGATGTATAAGTGCTTTGTTGTGTTTTCTGATTGGTTACCACCCATAAATAAAGTACTCTGATTAAAACACTTCTCATAGATGGATAAGTGCATTGTGGTGTTTTCTTGAATGGTTATCAGCCATAAATGAAGTACTTTGATTAGAAACACTTCTCATAGAAGTAGAAATGCTTTGTGGTGTTTTCTTGATTCGTTACCACCCATAAATGAAGTATTCTGATTAGAAACACTTATCATAGAAGTATAAGTGCTTTGTGGTGTTTTCTTGAATGGTTATGAGCCATAAATGAAGTACTTTGATTAGAAACACTTCTCTTTGAAACAAAAATGCTTTGTGATGTTTTCTTGATTGGTTACCACCCATAAATGAAGTACTCTGATTAGAAACACTTATCATAGAAGTAGAAATGCTTTGTGGTGTTTTCTTGAATCGTTACCACCCATAAATGAAGTATTCTGATTAGAAACACTTATCATAGAAGTATAAGTGCTTTGTGGTGTTTTCTTGAATGGTTATGAGCCATAAATGAAGTACTTTGATTAGAAACACTTCTCTTTGAAACAAAAATGCTTTGTGATGTTTTCTTGATTGGTTACCACCCATAAATGAAGTACTCTGATTAGAAACACTTCTCATTGAAGTATAAGTGCTTTGTGGTGTTTTCTTGAATGATTATCACCTATAAATGAAGTACTGTGATTAGAAACACCTCTCATAGAAGCATAAATGTTGTGTGGTATTTTCTTGAATGGTTATCACTCATAAATTTAGTACTTTCATTAGAAACACTTCTCAAAGATGCATAAATGCTTTGTGGTGTTTTTTCTTGATTGGTTACCACCGATTAATGAAGAACTATGATTAGAAACACTTCTCATAGAAGTATTAGAGCTTTGTGGTCTTTTCTTGAATGGTTATCACCCATAAATGACGTATTTTGATTAGAAACACTTCTCATAGATGCATAAATGAGTTGTGGTGTTTTCTTGATTGGTTACCATCGATAAATGAAGTACTCTGATTAAAAACACTTCTCATAGAAGTATAAGTGCTTTGTGGTGTTTTCTTGAATGGTTGACACCCATAAATGAAGTACTATGATTAGAAACACTTCTCATATATGCATAAAAGCTGTGGTGTTTTCTTGATTGGTTACCACCCATATATGAAGTACTCTGATTAGGAACACGTCTCATAGATGCATAAATGCTTTGTGGTGTTTTCTTGATTGGTTACCGCCGATTAATGAAGTACTATGATTAGAAATACTTCTCATAGAAGTATAAGTGCTTTGTGTAGTTTTCTTGAATGGTTATCACCCATAAATGAAGTACTTTGAATAGAAACAGTTCTCATAGATGCATTAATGCTTTGTGGTGTTTTCTTGATTGGTTACCACCGATAAATGAAGTACTCTGATTAAAAACACTTCTCATAGAAGTTTAAGTGCTTTGTGGTGTTTTCTTGAATGGTTATCACCCATAAATGACGTACTTTGATTAGAAACACTTCTCATAGAAAAATAAATGCTTTGTGGTGTTTTCTTGATTGGTTACCGCCGATTAATGAAGTACTATGATTAGAAGCACTTCTCATAGAAGTATAAGTGCTTTGTGTTGTTTTCTTGAATGGTTATCACCCAGAAATGAAGTACTCTGATTAGAAACACTTCTCATATATGCATAAATGCTTTGTGGTGTTTTCTTGATTGGTTACCACCCATATATGAAGTACTCTGATTAGAAACACTTCTCATAGATGCATAAATACTTTGTGGTGTTTTCTTGATTGGTTACCGCCGATTAATGAAGTACTATGATTAGAAATACTTCTCATAGAAGTATAAGTGCTTTGTGTAGTTTTCTTGAATGGTTATCAGCCATAAATGAAGTACTTTGAATAGAAACAGTTCTCATAGATGCATTAATGCTTTGTGGTGTTTTCTTGATTGGTTACCACCGATAAATGAAGTACTCTGATTAAAAACACTTCTCATAGAAGTTTAAGTGCTTTGTGGTGTTTTCTTGAATGGTTATCACCCATAAATGAAGTACTGTGATTAGAAACACTTCTCATGGAAGTATAAATGTTTTGTGGTATTTTCTTGATTGGTTACCAACCATAAATGAAGTACTCTGAATAGAAACACTTCTCATAGAAGCATAAATGTTGTGTGGTATTTTCTTGAATGGTTATCACTCATAAATTAAGTACTGTCATTAGAAACACATCTCAAAGATGCATAAATGCTTTGTGGTGTTTTTTCTTGATTGGTTACCACCGATTAATGAAGTACTATGATTAGAAACACTTCTCATAGAAGTATTAGAACTTTTTGGTGTTTTCATGAATGGTTATCACCCATAAATGAAGTACTTTGATTAGAAACACTCATCATACAAGCATAAATGCTTTGTGGTTTTTTCTTGATTAGTTACCATCCATAAATGAACTACTCCGATTAGAAACATTTGTCATAGAAGTATAAATGCTTTGTGGTTTTTTCTTGAATGGTTATCAACCAGAAATGAAGTATTTTGATTAGAAACACTTCTCATAGAAGAATAAATGATTTGTGGTGTTTTGTTGATTGGTTACCACCCATAAACGAAGTACTCTAATTAGAAACACTTCTCCTAGAAGTATAAGTATGTTGTGGGGTTTTCTTGAATGGTTATCACGCATAAATGAAGTTCTCTGATTAGAAGCACCTCTCATTGATGTATAAGTGCTTTGTTGTGTTTTCTGATTGGTTACCACCCATAAATAAAGTACTCTGATTAAAACACTTCTCATAGATGGATAAGTGCATTGTGGTGTTTTCTTGTATGGTTATCAGCCATAAATGAAGTACTTTGATTAGAAACACTTCTCATAGAAGTAGAAATGCTTTGTGGTGTTTTCTTGATTCGTTACCACCCATAAATGAAGTATTCTGATTAGAAACACTTATCATAGAAGTATAAGTGCTTTGTGGTGTTTTCTTGAATGGTTATGAGCCATAAATGAAGTACTTTGATTAGAAACACTTCTCTTTGAAACAAAAATGCTTTGTGATGTTTTCTTGATTGGTTACCACCCATAAATGAAGTACTCTGATTAGAAACACTTCTCATTGAAGTATAAGTGCTTTGTGGTGTTTTCTTGAATGGTTATCACCCATAAATGAAGTATTGTGATTAGAAACACCTCTCATAGAAGCATAAATGTTGTGTGTTATTTTCTTGAATGGTTATCACTCATAAATTAAGTACTTTCATTAGAAACACTTCTCATTGAAGTATAAGTGCTTTGTGGTGTTTTCTTGAATGGTTATCACCCATAAATGACGTACTTTGATTAGAAACACTTCTCATAGATGCATAAATGATTTGTGGTGTTTTCTTGATTGGTTACCATCGATAAATGAAGTACTCTGATTAAAAACACTTCTCATAGAAGTATAAGTGCTTTGTGGTGTTTTCTTGAATGGTTGACACCCATAAACGAAGTACTCTGATTAGAAACAGTTCTCATAGAAGTATAAGTATTTTGTGGTGTTTTCTTGAATGGTTATCACGCATAAATGAAGTTCTCTGATTAGAAGCACCTCTCATTGATGTATAAGTGCTTTGTTGTGTTTTTTGATTGGTTACCACCCATAAATAAAGTACTCTGATTAAAACACTTCTCATAGAAGGATAAGTGCATTGTGGTGTTTTCTTGAATGGTTATCAGCCATAAATGAAGTACTTTGATTAGAAACACTCATCATATAAGCATAAATACTTTGTGGTTTTTTTCTTGATTAGTTACCATCCATAAATGAACTACTCCGATTAGAAACATTTCTCATAGAAGTATAAATGCTTTGTTGTTTTTTCTTTAATGGTTATCACCGAGAAATGAAGTACTTTGATTAGAAACACTTCTCATAGAAGAATAAATGATTTGTGGTTTTTTCTTGATTGGTTACCACCCATAAACGAAGTACTCTAATTAGAAACACTTCTCCTAGAAGTATAAGTATTTTGTGGTGTTTTCTTGAATGGTTATCACGCATAAATGAAGTTCTCTGATTAGAAGCACCTCTCATTGATGTATAAGTGTTTTTTTGTGTTTTTTGATTGGTTTCCACCCATAAATAAAGTACTCAGATTAAAACACTTCTCATAGAAGGATAAGTGCATTGTGGTGTTTTCTTGAATGGTTATCAGCCATAAATGAAGTACTTTGATTAGAAACACTTCTCATAGAAGTAGAAATGATTTGTGGTGTTTTCTTGATTCGTTACCACCCATAAATGAAGTATTCTGATTAGAAACACTTATCATAGAAGTATTAGAGCTTTGTGGTGTTTTCTTGAATGGTTATCACCCATAAATTAAGTACTTTGATTAGAAACACTCATCATATAAGCAGAAATTCTTTGTGGTTTTTTCTTGATTAGTTACCATCCATAAATGAACTACTCCGATTAGAAACATTTCTCATAGAAGTATAAATGCTTTGTGGTTTTTTCTTGAATGATCATCACCCAGAAATGAAGTACTTTGATTAGAAACACTTCTCATAGAAGAATAAATGATTTGTGGTGTTTTCTTGATTGGTTACCACCCATAAACGAAGTACTCTAATTAGAAACACTTCTCCTAGAAGTATAAGTATTTTGTGGTGTTTTCTTGAATGGTTATCACGCATAAATGAAGTTCTCTGATTAGAAGCACCTCTCATTGATGTATAAGTGTTTTTTTGTGTTTTTTGATTGGTTATCACCCATAAATGAAGTATTGTGATTAGAAACACCTCTCATATATGCATAAATGCTTTGTGGTATTTTCTTGAATGGTTATCACCCATAAATTAAGTACTTTCATTAGAAACACTTCTCAAAGATGCATAAATGCTTTGTGGTGTTTTTTCTTGATTGGTTACCACCGATTAATGAAGTACTATGATTAGAAACACTACTCATAGAAGTATTAGAACTTTGTGGTGTTTTCTTGAATGGTTATCACCCATAAATGAAGTACTTTGATTAGAAACACTCATCATATAAGCATAAATGCTTTGTGGTTTTTTCTTGATTAGTTACCATCCATAAATGAACTACTCCGATTAGAAACATTTCTCATAGAAGCATAAATGCTTTGTGGTTTTTTCTTTAATGGTTATCACCGAGAAATGAAGTACTTTGATTAGAAACACTTCTCATAGAAGAATAAATGATTTGTGGTTTTTTCTTGATTGGTTACCACCCATAAACGAAGTACTCTAATTAGAAACACTTCTCCTAGAAGTATAAGTATTTTGTGGTGTTTTCTTGAATGGTTATCACGCATAAATGAAGTTCTCTGATTAGAAGCACCTCTCATTGATGTATAAGTGTTTTTTTGTGTTTTTTGATTGGTTACCACCCATAAATAAAGTACTCTGATTAAAACACTACTCATAGAAAGATAAGTGCATTGTGGTGTTTTCTTGAATGGTTATCAGCCATAAATGAAGTACTTTGATTAGAAACACTTCTCATAGAAGTAGAAATGATTTGTGGTGTTTTCTTGATTCGTTACCACCCATAAATGAAGTATTCTGATTAGAAACACTTATCATAGAAGTATAAGTGCTTTGTGGTGTTTTCTTGAATGGTTATGAGCCATAAATGAAGTACTTTGATTAGAAACACTTCTCTTTGAAACAAAAATGCTTTGTGATGTTTTCTTGAGTGGTTACCACCCATAAATGAAGTACTCTGATTAGAAACACTTCTCATTGAAGTATAAGTGCTTTGTGGTGTTTTCTTGAATGGTTACCAGCCATAAATGAAGTACTTTGATTAGAAACACTTCTCATAGAAGTAGAAATGATTTGTGGTTTTTTCTTGATTCGTTATCACCAATAAATGAAGTATTCTGATTAGAAACACTTATCATAGAAGTATAAGTGCTTTGTGGTGTTTTCTTGAATGGTTATGAGCCATAAATGAAGTACTTTGATTAGAAACATTTCTCTTTGAAACAAAAATGCTTTGTGATGTTTTCTTGATTGGTTACCACCCATAAATGAAGTACTCTGATTAGAAACACTTCTCATTGAAGTATAAGTGCATTGTAGTGTTTTCTTGAATGGTTATCAGCCATAAATGAAGTACTTTGATTAGAAACACTTCTCATAGAAGTAGAAATGATTTGTGGTGTTTTCTTGATTCGTTACCACCCATAAATAAAGTATTCTGATTGGAAACACTTATCATAGAAGTATAAGTGCTTTGTTGTGTTTTCTTGAATGGTTATCAGCCATAAATGAAGTACTTTGATTAGAAACACTTCTCATAGAAGTAGAAATGCTTTGTGATGTTTTCTTTATTGGTTACCACCCATAAATGAAGTACTCTGATTAGAAACACTTCTCATTGAAGTATAAGTGCTTTGTGGTGTTTTCTTGAATGGTTATCACCCATAAATGACGTACTTTGATTAGAAACACTTCTCATAGATGCATGAATGATTTGTGGTGTTTTCTTGATTGGTTACCATCGATAAATGAAGTACTCTGATTAAAAACACTTCTCATAGAAGTATAAGTGCTTTGTGGTGTTTTCTTGAATGGTTGACACCCATAAACGAAGTACTCTGATTAGAAACAGTTCTCATAGAAGTATAAGTATTTTGTGGTGTTTTCTTGAATGGTTATCACGCATAAATGAAGTTCTCTGATTAGAAGCACCTCTCATTGATGTATAAGTGCTTTGTTGTGTTTTTTGATTGGTTACCACCCATAAATAAAGTACTCTGATTAAAACACTTCTCATAGAAGGATAAGTGCATTGTGGTGTTTTCTTGAATGGTTATCAGCCATAAATGAAGTACTTTGATTAGAAACACTTCTCATAGAAGTAGAAATGATTTGTGGTGTTTTCTTGATTCGTTACCACCCATAAATGAAGTATTCTGATTAGAAACACTTATCATAGAATTATAAGTGCTTTGTGGTGTTTTCTTGAATGGTTATGAGCCCTAAATGAAGTACTTTGATTAGAAACACTTCTCTTTGAAACAAAAATGCTTTGTGATGTTTTCTTGATTGGTTACCACCCATAAATGAAGTACTCTGATTAGAAACACTTCTCATTGAAGTATAAGTGCTTTGTGGTGTTTTCTTGAATGGTTATCACCCATAAATGAAGTACTGTGATTAGAAACACCTCTCATAGAAGCATAAATGTTGTGTGTTATTTTCTTGAATGGTTATCACTCATAAATTAAGTACTTTCATTAGAAACACTTCTCAAAGATGCATAAATGCTTTGTGGTGTTTTTTCTTGATTGGTTACCACCGATTAATGAAGAACTATGATTAGAAACACTTCTCTTTGAAACAAAAATGCTTTGTGATGTTTTCTTGATTGGTTACCACCCATAAATGAAGTACTCTGATTAGAAACACTTCTCATTGAAGTATAAGTGCTTTGTGGTGTTTTCTTGAATGGTTATCACCCATAAATGAAGTATTGTGATTAGAAACACCTCTCATATATGCATAAATGCTTTGTGGTATTTTCTTGAATGGTTATCACCCATAAATTAAGTACTTTCATTAGAAACACTTCTCAAAGATGCATAAATGCTTTGTGGTGTTTTTTCTTGATTGGTTACCACCGATTAATGAAGTACTATGATTAGAAACACTACTCATAGAAGTATTAGAACTTTGTGGTGTTTTCTTGAATGGTTATCACCCATAAATGAAGTACTTTGATTAGAAACACTCATCATATAAGCATAAATGCTTTGTGGTTTTTTCTTGATTAGTTACCATCCATAAATGAACTACTCCGATTAGAAACATTTCTCATAGAAGCATAAATGCTTTGTGGTTTTTTCTTTAATGGTTATCACCGAGAAATGAAGTACTTTGATTAGAAACACTTCTCATAGAAGAATAAATGATTTGTGGTTTTTTCTTGATTGGTTACCACCCATAAACGAAGTACTCTAATTAGAAACACTTCTCCTAGAAGTATAAGTATTTTGTGGTGTTTTCTTGAATGGTTATCACGCATAAATGAAGTTCTCTGATTAGAAGCACCTCTCATTGATGTATAAGTGTTTTTTTGTGTTTTTTGATTGGTTACCACCCATAAATAAAGTACTCAGATTAAAACACTTCTCATAGAAGGATAAGTGCATTGTGGTGTTTTCTTGAATGGTTATCAGCCATAAATGAAGTATTCTGATTAGAAACACTTATCATAGAAGTATAAGTGCTTTGTGGTGTTTTCTTGAATGGTTATGAGCCATAAATGAAGTACTTTGATTAGAAACACTTCTCTTTGAAACAAAAATGCTTTGTGATGTTTTCTTGAGTGGTTACCACCCATAAATGAAGTACTCTGATTAGAAACACTTCTCATTGAAGTATAAGTGCTTTGTGGTGTTTTCTTGAATGGTTACCAGCCATAAATGAAGTACTTTGATTAGAAACACTTCTCATAGAAGTAGAAATGATTTGTGGTTTTTTCTTGATTCGTTACCACCAATAAATGAAGTATTCTGATTAGAAACACTTATCATAGAAGTATAAGTGCTTTGTGGTGTTTTCTTGAATGGTTATGAGCCATAAATGAAGTACTTTGATTAGAAACATTTCTCTTTGAAACAAAAATGCTTTGTGATGTTTTCTTGATTGGTTACCACCCATAAATGAAGTACTCTGATTAGAAACACTTCTCATTGAAGTATAAGTGCATTGTGGTGTTTTCTTGAATGGTTATCAGCCATAAATGAAGTACTTTGATTAGAAACACTTCTCATAGAAGTAGAAATGATTTGTGGTGTTTTCTTGATTCGTTACCACCCATAAATAAAGTATTCTGATTGGAAACACTTATCATAGAAGTATAAGTGCTTTGTTGTGTTTTCTTGAATGGTTATCAGCCATAAATGAAGTACTTTGATTAGAAACACTTCTCATAGAAGTAGAAATGCTTTGTGATGTTTTCTTTATTGGTTACCACCCATAAATGAAGTACTCTGATTAGAAACACTTCTCATTGAAGTATAAGTGCTTTGTGGTGTTTTCTTGAATGGTTATCACCCATAAATGACGTACTTTGATTAGAAACACTTCTCATAGATGCATAAATGATTTGTGGTGTTTTCTTGATTGGTTACCATCGATAAATGAAGTACTTTGATTAGAAACACTTCTCATGGAAGTATAAGTGCTTTGTGGTGTTTTCTTGAATGGTTGACACCCATAAACGAAGTACTCTGATTAGAAACAGTTCTCATAGAAGTATAAGTATTTTGTGGTGTTTTCTTGAATGGTTATCACGCATAAATGAAGTTCTCTGATTCGAAGCACCTCTCATTGATGTATAAGTGCTTTGTTGTGTTTTCTTGAATGGTTAACAGCCATAAATGAAGTACTTTGATTAGAAACACTTCTCATAGAAGTAGAAATGCTTTGTGATGTTTTCTTTATTGGTTACCACCCATAAATGAAGTACTCTGATTAGAAACACTTCTCATTGAAGTATAAGTGCTTTGTGGTGTTTTCTTGAATGGTTATCACCCATAAATGACGTACTTTGATTAGAAACACTTCTCATAGATGCATGAATGATTTGTGGTGTTTTCTTGATTGGTTACCATCGATAAATGAAGTACTCTGATTAAAAACACTTCTCATAGAAGTATAAGTGCTTTGTGGTGTTTTCTTGAATGGTTGACACCCATAAACGAAGTACTCTGATTAGAAACAGTTCTCATAGAAGTATAAGTATTTTGTGGTGTTTTCTTGAATGGTTATCACGCATAAATGAAGTTCTCTGATTAGAAGCACCTCTCATTGATGTATAAGTGCTTTGTTGTGTTTTTTGATTGGTTACCACCCATAAATAAAGTACTCTGATTAAAACACTTCTCATAGAAGGATAAGTGCATTGTGGTGTTTTCTTGAATGGTTATCAGCCATAAATGAAGTACTTTGATTAGAAACACTCATCATATAAGCATAAATGCTTTGTGGTTTTTTCTTGATTAGTTACCATCCATAAATGAACTACTCCGATTAGAAACATTTCTCATAGAAGTATAAATGCTTTGTGGTTTTTTCTATAATGGTTATCACCGAGAAATGAAGTACTTTGATTAGAAACACTTCTCATAGAAGAATAAATGATTTGTGGTTTTTTCTTGATTGGTTACCACCCATAAACGAAGTACTCTAATTAGAAACACTTCTCCTAGAAGTATAAGTATTTTGTGGTGTTTTCTTGAATGGTTATCACGCATAAATGAAGTTCTCTGATTAGAAGCACCTCTCATTGATGTATAAGTGTTTTTTTGTGTTTTTTGATTGGTTACCACCCATAAATAAAGTACTCTGATTAAAACACTTCTCATAGAAGGATAAGTGCATTGTGGTGTTTTCTTGAATGGTTATCAGCCATAAATGAAGTACTGTGATTAGAAACACTTCTCATAGAAGTAGAAATGATTTGTGGTGTTTTCTTGATTCGTTACCACCCATAAATGAAGTATTCTGATTAGAAACACTTATCATAGAATTATAAGTGCTTTGTGGTGTTTTCTTGAATGGTTATGAGCCCTAAATGAAGTACTTTGATTAGAAACACTTCTCTTTGAAACAAAAATGCTTTGTGATGTTTTCTTGATTGGTTACCACCCATAAATGAAGTACTCTGATTAGAAACACTTCT
>CAXKVX010001814.1:0-32972 GCA_964058865.1 Eleocharis quinqueflora
GGCATCCTTAAGCAATAGGTTAGTCAAGGGTTTTGGCAATTTTCGAAAAGTCCTTGATAAACCTTCGATAAAATCCGGCATGCCCCAAAATACTTCTTACACCTTTGACGTTCGTTGGTGGAGGTAATTTTGCACGATCTACTTCTAAACCCTTGGATGAGACTACGTAGCCTAATACGACACCCTCTTGTACCATAAAATGGCACTTTTCCCAATTCAAAACAAGGTTAACTTCCTTACATCGTCGTAGGACTTTAGATAGGTTGGTCAAACAGTCATCAAAGGTGGTACCATATACCGAAAAATCATCCATGAAAACTTCCATGGATTTTTCAATGAGGTCCGAAAATATACCCATCATAGCTCTTTGGAAAGTAGCAGGTGCATTGCACAAGCCAAAGGGCATCCTACGATATGCAAAGGTACCATATGGACAAGTGAAAGTGGTCTTTTCTTGGTCATCAGAGTGTATTAGTATTTGGAAAAAACCACTATAACCATCAAGATAACAAAAGAAAGAGTGTTTGGCTAACCTTTCAAGCAATTGATCAATGAAGGGAAGAGGAAAGTGATCCTTGCGCGTACCTAAGTTGAGCTTGCGATAATCGATGCACATGCGCCATCCCGTCACCAACCTTGTTGCAATCGGCTTGCCGTCTTCTCCTTGTATCACGGTTGTGCCCTCTTTCTTCGGAACCACATGAATTGGACTCACCCACTTGCTATCGGAGATAGGGTAGATGATTCCGGCATCAAGCAGCTTGTGGATCTCCTTTAGCATGACTTCACTCAAATTTGGGTTCAACCTTCGTTGTCCTTCAACTGAGGGCTTGTGTCCTTCCTCAATCAAGATCCGATGCATGCAAATGGAGGGATTGATACCCTTGAGATCGTTGATTGTGTATCCAATGGCCCCTCGATGCATCCTCAACACTTGGAGAAGTTGTTGGGTTTGTGATTGGTTAAGGGAGGAATTGACGATAACGGGGTAAGTTTGGTTTGGGCCAAGGTATTCGTAGCGCAATGAAGAGGGCAAGGGCTTCAGTTCCACCTTGGGTGAATCATTCGTGGTCTCGGCAAAGTCTGGGATTGATTCGGAGGTCAAGACTTGGAAAACTGGGTTCTGGCAAGGTTCTTTACGGCCGTAAAGAGTACTGGCTACGGCCGTAATGGAGTGCTTTGTCTGGTCAGAATCTGGAAGGTCTGATTGCGGCCGTAACAAGTAATCATTACGGCCGTAATGAGAGTAGTACAAAGGAATGTCTGAGTTCCAGGTTTCTGCCAGGTATGACTGCGGTCGTAATGTGATATCATTACGACCGTAATGGGCTAAATTAGGTTATGTTAGGCTGGGCAAGTCTGCTGGATGGGTTGATTGCGGTCGTAGGGGGTAATTACTACGACCGTAATGGACTTGATCTGGTCTCGGAGTCGATTGCAAACTATCAGGGCTTGACGATTGCGGCCGTAATGGAGGTTTATTACGGCCGTAATGGATCTCGGCAGAAAGCAGATCTTGCTTTTTGCACGTGTTCTCCATCCAGATTTCAGCCGATCCTTTGCTAATGTGTTTGCTGAGTTCCTCATCTAACAACCTATCCAAAATTTCAACACTAAAAACTGCATGATCGTTAGATGGGTATTTTAGGGACTTTTTCACATCAAAAGTCAATTTTTCGTCCCCAATATTCATGATTATGATTCCATCATGGACATAGATGACGGCTCTTGCCGTATTAAGGAAGGGTCTACCCAACAACAAAGGTGTATGGGTGTCCTCTTTCATATCTACCACAACGAAATCAATTGGTACAAAGAACTTACCAATTTGAATTGGTAAATCCTCAACAACCCCTATTGGTAATTTGACCGACTGGTCCGCTAATTGCAATGAAATTCTTGTTGGCTTAAGTTCCCCAATACCTAATCTATCATATACCGACTTTGGCATTAAACTCACACTTGCTCCAAGATCACAAAGTGCACGTTTAAATTGAACATTTCCTATGGAGCAATGGATAGAAAATTTACCGGGGTCATCCAACTTTTTGGGCAATTCATTCATAACCAAGGCACTACCATTTGCATCTAGTGCAACCATTTGGACTTCCTCAAGTCTACGCATATTTGACAAAATATCTTTGAAAAAATTGGTGTAGATAGGCATTTGGGTCATAACCTCGGTTAATGGTAGATTTACATGCAATTGCTTCAACAATTCAATAAACTTACCAAATTGTTTTTTGGTCTTTTCACTTGGAATACGTTGAGGAAAAGGTGCGTACCTATGCGAAGGTATGTACCTTGGTACCTCTGTACTTACCTTGGGCGGCTCACTTGGAGGTTGGGCTTCCATTGAGGCTTGATCCTCATGTGTGGAGATGTGCTCATCTTTGTCCTTCTCACCTTGTTGTTCCAATTGGACATCATTGGTTATGGGCGGATCTTCGTATTGCTTCCCGCTTCTAAGTGAATGCTTGATCACTTTGACATCCTTGGGATTGTTTTCGGGTTTGGGTGGTAGTGTACCCGATTGGCGTGTAAAGAGGATGGCTTGTTGTGCAACTTGGGTTTCAAGCAACTTATTTTGGGTTGCTAACAAGTCTACGTTTTGACTCAATTCATCAAATTTTTGGTTTTGGTTAGTCATAAAGGCTTCCAACATCTTTTCAATATTGGACTTTGGTTGTTGGTTACCTTGACCTTGATTACCATACACTTGATTTGGTGCATTAAAACCTTGGTCATTTTGCCTCCACGAAAAATTTGGATGGTTTCTCCAACCGGGATTGTAGGTATTAGAATATGGGTTATTGTTTGGTCTATAATTACCTTGGTTAATGGCATTTACATCCTCAAACACAACATCATTACTAACACCACAGTTAATTGCAAGATGGTCCATACCACCACAAATAGAACAAGGAGAATGAGTAGAATTTACCGCACTTACGCTTAGAAGATCGATCTTGCGATTTAAAGCGGCAATTGCATCAACTAATTCCGGATTCGTACTCACCTCGTTCACACCCCTTTGCAAAATTACCGGAGTCTCCCTTTGATTGTGCCATTGGCTTTGGTTGAGAGCCATGTCATCAACCAATCTGTAACCATCGGCAGCCCCTTTGTTCATGAGACTACCACCGGCAGCGGCATCAAGCATACCTTTGTCTTGCGTCATGAGGCTATTGTAGAAGATTTGAAGCAAGTTTCATCTTTCGATCCCATGATGTAGGCAACACCTTTGGAGTTCTTGGAATCTCTCCCAAGCCTCGCCCATTGTCTCCTCTGCCTTTTGTCGAAAGTTGTGAATTTGGTGGCGCAAGGAGTTGGTCTTGGATGGTGGAAAGAACTTGTTGAGAAACGCATTCGCAACCTTGGGCCATGTGTTCATGTTTTCGGGGCGTTGGCTACGAATCCAACTCTTCGCCTTATTTGCAAGAGAAAATGTAAAGGTCATAACTTTAAGATCATCAGGTGTAACTGTATGTACCTTTATTGTGCTACAAATCTCCTCAAAGTTGGCTAAATGTTGGGTTGCGTCCTCATGTGACAAACCATGGAAAAGGTTACGTTGCACCATGTTCACCCATGCGGGAGGAATTTGGTATTCCTCCGCATTGATGGTAGGAGCGGTGTAGCCTAGTCGTATCTCTTCGGCCTTTGGAGCAGTGAATTCCCTCAAGGGACGGTTTGCATCTTTCGCTTCAAGAGCCTCACGATTAAGAGCGGTTGCTCTCAACCGTTGCAACTCGGCGACCATCTGATTACGCTCCCTTTCAAGGTTCGCTATGCGTGCGTCTTCAACGTCGGCGTTCAACATCTCTAACCGACGTGGAGTTAGGTTCAAAATTGGTCCCCTTGGAGGGCGGTTTCTCCTTCTCTCGTAGAAGAGATGAGTTGATCCTCTTCGAGAGAACCACTCAACCAAGTCTTGAACTTTCGGGGTTGAGGATTCTCCTTCCAGTTTTCAACCTACAAAACACGAGAAAAAGAAGACTAAAAAGTTAAAAACTGAAACTTAAATCTAAATTACTAAAATCTGAAACTAAAATCACCGTTGTCCCCGACAACGACGCCAAAAACTTGATAGGAGTTTTACTAACCCTAGTTATTAAATATAGGTTGCAAGTATTCAACCGTCTATTGTAGTACTTAGGGATCGAATCCACAGGGACAAGTCGAATTTAGTTATCAAATTCTAATAATTTTAATCTAAGTAAGAAATGAAAGGTTGAGTTTTGTTGTAAAGTGAAAGGTTGGTTTTGGTGTTATGCAATTTTGAGATTAAGTAAATCAATTAACAATTTCAAGAATTAAGATGAAAGGCTTAGGTTTCTAGGGTTTCTATCCACTTGTTTATATCTACTTGGTCATTTAAAGGTTTGTTTTTGTATTAAGGAGGCGCAATTAACAAGTTTGGTACTAAGGGATATTTCTATGTTAGTGCCATATCTAAACTAGAGTAATTTTCATCTTTCGGTACTTGATTATCCTAGTCTAAATTCATTAAGTCCTAATTGCCTTAATCTACTTAAACAATTGCAATTCACCTCTCGGTACTTGGTACAATTATTCAATTCAATCAAGTTGGCCTATAGATGACAATCATCACGTTTCGGTACTTAAATTACCATCTACCTTGTTACTTGTGGTCGGGATCTAACGATTCAATTTCTCAATTACAACCATTAAATCCTAAGTATGCAATTTGATCAAGATCACAATAAGCAATAAAAACAAGCACAAGCCATAATAACAAAAACAACGATCATCATATCATTATACCAAGTAAGATACAAGCCAAGTTTCAAGTATCCCTAAAAACCTAATGGAGAATTAGCCCTTAATGGCCATGAAAATACAACTAAGTAAGTAAAAGAAAACAAGAGAAGGAGTGGAAGATTAAACCAAAGTGATGAAGTCTCTAATGGCCTTCTCTTCTTCTTCCTTCTTCTTCTTCTCTTTCTTCCCCAAAATCTCTCTCTTTCTTCCCCAAAATCTCTCTCTTTTTCTCAAAAGTGTAATGGAAAACTATCTCTTTCAAAGCATGTCCTAAACAGATCTGAACCCCCCTATTTATGCATGAATACACGAATCCCAAAATAACCTCTAATAAACTTCCCAAAATAAAACTGAACTGCTCTGCCGACTTTGATTACGGCCGTAACCGTATTCATTACGGTCGTAGTGAGTGCTAAAATGGGCAGAGCGTGCTAAGAATATGGTTCCGGGATCTATTCTGGGAATTGGCGGTTTTGGTTACGGCCGTAATGAAGGGTCATTACAGCCGTAATGAGCTCTTCTGCATCAAAATGTGGCCAAGGCATGGACATTGAACTCTCGAGAAAACATCATTACGGTAGTAATGGATGTTGGTTGCGACCGTAATGGGTGCACTTAGCACCTGAGATGGCCAAGTACTGAAATTCTGGCTCTCGGGTTGGTTCCATTACGGCCGTAATGGACATTGGTTGCGACCGTAATGAGGTGATCTGTAGAGGTTTTGCAAAGTTCTGAACTGTGGAGTTTCGGGATGTGGTGACTACAGTCGTAATGAAGGTCATTGCGGCCGTAATGGATGTGCAAGCGCTCTGGATCTATTACGGGACTTCATTACGACCGTAATGAATATGGTTACGACCGTAATGGGTCCTGTAATTGTCGGATCTCGCTCCCAAATGCTCCATGCGTCCAGAAATAGCTCCTTGTGCTTCCATTACCTATTTTCTGCATTGTAAACTAATTCTAGAGAAGTAACTTGAACTTGAGACTAAACTTGGATATTTTGACCTAAACTTATCGGACTTTGGCTCAAATTACACAAAATACCCTATAATTCTGGTATGTAATTTCGTCTTATCAGACATTTTTCCTATTTAAACACTTTTTTGTCCTGATTTTGCAATGTCTGGGATCTTTTTTCAAATTTTTGGAATTAATATATGCTATCAAATAGAGTTTCGTTGTTAATTTGCGACGCTTTTTTGCGTAGATATATATATATATATATATTTAATTTTTCGTTAATCAATTAATCTATAGTTGATTCATTTTTGTTACATTTTCTTTCTAAACTAAAGCCATTTTAATTCGGTGAATTTTAAATTATTATTTTTTACAAATTATTATAGAAAAAGGAATCGTTAAATGAAATGAAAGGGATGATAAAAAATAACTAATTAAGACTTAAATTTATGATGGAGTCAAATTTGAGACACAACTTCCTCCGATCGCAAATCAAACTTGACATAGTTGAAATAGATATGAATATCTACAGTCAGATGACTCACGACGATAAAAAAAATGCTAATTACAGTCTCGATGCGTGTAACATTACTTAGTAATATTTGATACCAATTTGGACTACGCTCATCGAGATTATAATTAGTGTTTTTATTATCGTTGGAAATCAACAAGCTTTAGTCATTGGAGCATGTATTTTCTATGTCAATGTAAATAATTATGACTTATGTTTAAGATGGAGTCTAATTTGATATGCACATTCATTCGATCGCAAATAAAATTTGACATGATGAAAATAGACTCGAATATCTATAGTTCAATAACTTGCAACATTAAATAAAATACTAATTATACTTCCGACAAATCTAACTAAAAATTAGTATAAAACGATAATAAATATGGCTAAACACATGGACTGTAATTAATATTTTTTATTAGTGTCGCAGTTTATGAGTGATAAATATTCAAATTTATTTCCACTGTATCAAACTTGAATTGATTTCACTTTACACTTTAAGTCTTAATTAGTAACTATCCAAAAATGAAATGAAACCTACCCACTAATATTAGCTTGCATTCGTGGGCTCACCTTATCCACACATCTATCCGCCATCAAAATATGTTTATTTCTGCAAAATTTACTTTTCAATTCCTAAACAGACCTTCCATTAAATACGAAATCGAGGGGTAATTTGAAGAATGTGCTATTTTCGTTCATAAAATATCTTTCCCCGAAAATTTACTTTTCCAATCATCCATCCATTCCTTCCAAATAAACATAAACACCCTCGAATAAATCCGAAATCCCAAATTGTTGAAGAAAAAAATGGTTTTTGACAATTGATTATAACGAATAATGACATGTCATATCTTCCTTGCCCTTAACTACTTAAATAGAAAAATGAACTAAGATTAAAATGGCAAAAATGAACTAAGTTTGGAAATAACTCAATCTAAATTGAAGATTCAATTTTGTTGAAACATATCTTGTATTTTTTGTAGCATCATGAGTTTTTAATTGAACTGATGTCTCACACCTCTCATGTTCTATTTTTGTGTGTTTTGCACAGCCTGATTATCTTAGAAAAATTTCCCTAAAGATGCTTTCAATGGAAACAAAGGCACAGCCAGGACTAAGTGCTCCCCTTCCTAACCAAAACCGGATCGACACAGGTATTTACATAATATTTCATTTATTATTAATCGAAGTGAAACTTTGAGAGAGATAGTGAGTGAGTGAGCATTGTTTAAGAAAGATGAAAAGAGTTATGAAAATCAGTTTGGTTTTATGATGCTTGGGACAATGGGAGGTCGACCACAAAGATGATTTTATTGAATTACATCTTTTGTAGGATTGGAAAACAAATAAAGTACAAATACAAGTACTGAAAAACACACTAAAGGGTTTCTAGGACTATAATGAATTGAAGAGAGCTTTTGTTTTGTCATTGTTGCGAAGTATCTTTGAAGAGAGGTATATGATGCGTGGCCTTGACCTTGACATCGCCAGGCAGATCGTCGACGAGTAGAGTAAATGGAATTGGTGTAATGATTTCGATGAACAGGGGCGAGTTAGTCGAGGGGAGCAGGAGGAAATTAAATGAGCGGGGTGAAAAGACAAGGGAGAAGGAAATGGGGTGGGAGAGAGAGAAGGGAATGAGGTGGCGGTGAGGGGAAAAAAGGGATAAACCGAGGGAGAGAGAAAAAGAAAGGGAGATGGTGTTGTTTTTTAGGGTGGTTTTTGGAAATAAAGAGGTAGTTTTGGACAAACCGTTGGCGGTTTCAAGAAAGTCTAGGGATGGCTTTTCAGGGTCACGTGTGGCAGAAACTCACCCCATTCTTCGTGTGGCGGCCTAATGTTATAGAGGGATGCGACTCATTCGATTCGTCTTTGACTCGTTTGAGGGTTCTTATGCATGGAGGATTAAGGTAAGGGCATTAAAGAGTTAAGTGAAATCGTGTTTGCAGCAGCTTGCGTGTGGCTACTTGCTGCAAGACAAATCTTGACCCATCGGGTCACTTGGGTTTGCAGCACGTGTTTTTAATGACTCCTAAGGACTTACTAACTACATTTTGGGTATGTTGAAACCAAAAATGTGGAGTTGATCTACATCGAGATATTTGAACTTGAATCGAGTCGTATAACTCATTTTATGAAACTTTTAATCATGGATCTGACGTATTGATTTCACTTAATTGTTTTAAATACTAAATTGTTAAATTAAGTCTTATAATTATGTTAATTGGATTGAAAGTTATAATTATATTTTCATTCAACTAGAGTTTCGTTGCATCAAAATTGTTGCGAGTTATTGTAATTTAGTGTATGTATGAAAATGTAGAATATTTAACTAAGAGATTACATTTGAGATTAGTTATATAGGAGGACTATGTTTATTTAATGATGTTGAATATTGAATTTTATATAGTTGAATTAGTAATTTAATACTTTTGTTTAATGATAATTATCTGATCAATTTATATATATATTCACACCTATGCAACATTTGAGTCATTCCTATATATATTTTATCTTATTGCAGTACTTTCATTAATTTCTTATCTTAATTCAAAATTTTAAATGCGTGCATATTTCAATTATTTCAATCTTCGTTATTAAATTTAGTTACTTAGTTAATTAATGGAGTTAGTTTGCGTATATGTATACTGGCCGTATATATATTTTATTATGCTCCAAGTTATTATTGTATCTCACGTTAGTTTTAGTTCCTTGGAGAACTTTTATCTATCAATTTTTAATTCATACGTAAGTTGTAAGTTAACACAAGAATGGTTTTAAATTTTACTTACTTTATCTAAGTTAAATTATGGTTAATATATTATTTAACGATAAATTTTACGATAATCAAGACAATTATTTAATAAAATAATTGTCAAATGTGGTGGGTTTTACATTCACCCCCTAAGAAAAAGTTTTGTCCTCAAAACGACAAAACTTAAGAGTGGACCGTATTAAGTGTACGTTTACGATTTTCTATTTATGTCTGCTCCGATATTTCGAAAGGGTTTATATGACGAATCCCTTTTTGTTAATGTTGAAATATCTGTGCTAAGAGCGAAACAACATGTTGAGAGGCGAAGTTAGTTGGGAGTGAGAATAGATTTGTTAGGACAAATATGTTTGTTTCATAACGTTCTTTTGAAGAAATTAAGTTCACCAATTAGATAAACCTCTTTTGAAGAAAAATTGGAATTTCTTGCTGGCTCATAACTATTATTATTTTGTATAATTAGTTAATAAGGGATTTAACTTATTTTTGTCTACTATGTCATCAGGTGCCATTTTTAATTTCAATTGGACCATATGCGATGATAATGATGATGATGCTGATGATAGTGATGCAGATGATGCGAATGATACAAATGATGATGGTGCTGATGATAGTGATGCAGATGATGCGGATGATGATGCTCATGAGGGTCAAGGTGGCGATGACACGGTGTCTTAGAGTTAGCTTGAATTGTCATATGAAATTTCGATCACTTAGTACCCATCTGTCTGGCAAGTGCGTGCAATGCACAATTTAAGTTTATTTATTCGGGCTTTCTTGTCTTTGTTAATCAAATGATTAGGGTTGTATGTGAGTATCGGATTTAATTTAAGTCTTTGAGATTTTTAACTAACTACTTTGATTTCGGTTTGTTGAGTGATGAGTGGACGTTGTAGATTCGAGCACTTCTGTCGAATTGACACTCTCGAAACTATTCAGGAATCTCCGAAGGGTCGTTAGTTCGAAAGAGGTGTTAAAAAGGTTATCTGTTTTGTTTATCGCTTTCGCTTATGATTTAGAGGCGAGCTCCATTAATGGGGGGGCCTACGTATCGGGGTTGCGAGCGAGTCTTACTCAAGATTTTGTACGAGCAATCGTGAAAGACGTGGGTCGACTAGAACTAATCGAATCATTAAGGAGCATCAGATGAGTGTGGCAATAGTCCCAATTTGATTAACAAATGAGGTGCAAAGATTGAAACTATGAAGGAAATTTTTAGGTATCTACTACCAGTCGGTCAACAAGTAAGGTAATGCTGGTGATGTTTCAAAAGTAGACATTGGAAGGAAACAATCGGGATCAAGCATGATTCATGATCTACAATGGAGTAAGGAGGCAGACTTAAAAGACTCGACCTTAGACTGAAAATAATAAGAAAATCACTTATGTGATATACGAAGGAAACTCAAAGCAAAATAGGCCGATTCGAGTTAAGTAGCATGATAGAAAAGAGATGGAATGTGAAGAAAAGGAGATTTGAAAAAGGAAGGTGTCCCAAATTTTTGTTTGATCAGAATTACTTTCACAGCTCGAGCTGGTGTATAATGCACATACTGTTTTCAGGGTTTTGCTTTTATATATTGAAGGTGGGAGGAAAATCAAATGTGGGCATTGCGGTATGCTAGGGCATAATAGACAAACATGTCAGCCTCTTGGCCAGGTAAGTAAAGATAGTGTACTACTAAATTAGATTTCATCGCCTAACCTCACCGTATTTATATTTATATTCTCATTTTCACTAGATGATGCCGCCAGTGTTTTCGAAGAACTGAGCAACTTCTAATATTCTAGTATTGAAATCACATTGGCAAAGCTGCACATTCATGCAGTAATTGGCTTTGGTAAGTTTCTTGAGTTCATTTAAGAGAAATACTATATTTTTCACTTGTCATAATATATTATGCACACTCCTCTATTAAATCAAGCCAATCACATTTTATGGTTCTTCGTAATAATTAGAAAATCTCAGCAATGTCAGAGAAATACAACAGTTTCAACCTTGACATTTGATTATGAAAAGGTAATTTTCGCATTAGAAACTCGTACTTACTGGTTTTAATATTGTTTATCCATCAGGTAATTTATTTCTTGAACTGCTACTAGAGCCCGATATTGTATACTTTTTCAAAATGGCATGCATATGAAATCCAGCATATGCCAGTAAAATGATCACCAAATAACAAATGAAATTTAAATTGGATTTAGTTTGCTAGGTCCTAGGGTATGAGAAAATAAGACCAATTTACCAGAAATGTGTGTCATTTTGATTGTGAGTGTTTTTTATTGTTATTTTAGTAACATTACCTAGTAGCAAGTTTTACAGAATAACATATTTTTTATTTCTTTTATGAATTGAAATATCTGCTTATGATCTTTAATGATTATTTGATAGCATATTCTGTCAGGAATGCTAAATGTGAAGTTTTTGTAGGGTTGAGCCTTTAGCCCTAAATTCATATCAGTTGCAGGATAACATTGGAACAGATTTTGCATTTTTCTAAACTCTCTGCAGGATTAAGGGAGATGGGTGCATATTCCTTCTTTTTAAGTTTTATTTACATTTTTTTATTTAGAGGAACCAGTGGCGTTCTCAAAAGTCAAGTATAGTGTTTATTGCAAATACCTACAACTCTGAGAAACTAACTAGAGCCACTTCTAAAACCTTTTTATCTTTGCTAATTGTATTTGTTTTGCTTGTAGGATACGGTAAAGGGGAAGTAGATTTTCTATTTTGATGATACTGTTGATGCTCCTTCGGTATACTCCTAAGATATGCAAAGGATGATCGTGATGTCAGATGGTTTTAACTTCCCAATTGCTTCATTTTCCATAATGATAACTCTCTTGGAAGAATATTGTGTTTATCAGTGTAGTTTAAATTCCTTTGGATGTTATCGAACTTTGCACCATCTCCAAATTTAGTTACTAATTTAAAATATTATTTACTAATTAATTGGCGCTCAAGGATGTTCAACTGTGCATAGAAAGGTCTGTTTTTTTTTTTTATGAATGGAACCTTGTTTCTTTGATAATTAGTTAGGTTGATCTCTTCATTGTTAGGTCTTGAAGGTCTACTATAATTATAGTTAGTTTGGTTGATGCCTACATTGCTTGTTTAAGTTTAGAGACATGATGTCCTCTTCTTCTCTGTAATTTAGTTTGAATGGCCATGTGGTCGTTGTGAAAACAGTGAAGAAACGATTGTCTTTGCAGATACTACAATACTATTAGATTAATTTCTGAATCGCCTTTTTTTGTCGTAAATATTGAGGAAAGTCGACCTAAATTAATACTTATTTTTGTAAATTGTATTTTGCAGGTTTGACAAAAGTCAAATGCAATTGACTCGAATCATATTAAGTGACTCTGCAGTTTGATCCTAACCTTCACTGGGATTAATTTTTTTTTGGGTTGGAAACTGTTGAATGTTTGATCTTAATTATTTATTTATTTTATTTAGACAGAATGCTTGATCTTAATTTTATATTTTAATTTTGTCTTCAAAATGAAGCCAAAGCACTATAGGTCCTTTATGTGACATTAGAGCAAAACATTATCATAACTTCAATTTTTTTTTTTCATTTCTTCTTGATTCTCTTTTAGACTTCAAACTCCACAAACACTTCAAAGACATAATAGAGAAGCTTAGAATTCGACTTTGCAATTTTTAGATCAAGGAATCAAGAGTTGTAACTTGTAAGGCTTCGAATCTCATCTATTTGAAATATGCTTCAGGTTTGTAAAGTATCATGCATCTCCACGTCTCTTTATGCCAGACCATACCAACAATGCAGATTGATTTATATACGCCTTAAAAGCATAAAACAACAATAAATTCGAATTGAACCCTCACTGAATCGCTGTAATTGCAAAGAAAATTTGATTGGGCCACTCAATCGAAAATGCAGAAAGGCTCCGTATAAAGGCCCCAAGTGGTCTGACCCTTTCTCGAACCCTGCGTAAGCGGGAGCTACGTGCATCAGACACTTGGCCGGAAATGGAAGTTGTCTCCTGACCAAACTGATGATTTCTTCATCATGACATCATGCACCAGGCAGCGTCATGCATCATGCTTTATGGGCCATGCGTCAAAAGTTAAACGACATGCGACATGTGGTGGAGCGGTGTCATGCGCCGTGCGTCCTGCGTCATGTATGCAGCTACGGGAGGCGTCATGTGTCAACGTCATGCGACGTGCATCAACGGAGCGTCATTCGGCATGCAGCGACATCGTGCGTCATGCAGCAAAGTCATGCAACGGCGTCACGCGGCAACGTCATGTGTCGTGGAGCGGGGGAACAACATCATGCGACGTGCAGCAACGGAGCGTCAAGCGTCATGCGGCGACGTCAGGCGTCATACAGCGTGATGACGCTGCTCCTCTGTGCTGATTTTGAACGTAGTTATTTATGTGTACCTTTAGCGGATTTGGCCGAAATTGATCTCGTTTGGTAGTGGAAGTGACTCTCTTTGTAAGGAGATCTCACGCTAATCGTGCGTCTTAACGGTTTTGTCCCAGAGTGTGCACAAACATAGCTACTTGACATGCAATCCTGAAGTACTTGGCTAACTTTCATAGGCAAAGCAGAAACCTTGTCAGTTTGCCAACTTTGGACTTGATTCTTTCGGCATGTCTTTGGCGGATTTGCTAGAGGTTGGCATCGCTGGATAGAAGGGGTGACTCTCTTTCTAACGAGACCTTACGCTAATTGTGCGTCTCAGCGATTTAACCTAGGTATGCACACAAACTCCGCTAGTTGGTACACAGCCTTAGGGTACTTGCATTGACCTCCTCTGGTTGCTCACTTCGGAAGCCATTTGGACACGGTCGGGTCACACGATCGTATCGAGGGGAGTCGTCATTTGAAACATTATGTTACCCTCAATGCAGAAACACTTTATCCACTGTTTAGTTTGATTTTCGTTTGTTTGTTATTCATGCTTCAAATTTGAGAAAAGTTCAAAGTGTGCAAGCCTTGTACCAGCATGGTTTTCGAGTTACACGCTTTCAAGTTTCCGCGTGATGAGCAGTCCGTGTTGTTTGGCGGATTACCAGTACGTATTACGTACTTTGTTACGAAACCTTATTTGTGTCCTGACCCATTGTGGTTCGATTTTTACAAAGGCTCGAAATTTGAAGAAAGCCATGTTAACAGTTTTCTTTCAGCTTCACTGTTTTGATTTTCGACTTTGAACGCAACAACTGAGTTCAAACTAATTTTGGTGTTATACAGGGGTGAGAATCGATTGCGATGTAATCGTAATGCCAATTCTCATTTCTCGCCTTTCACCATACTTGAGATTCGACAAAGCCCGGTCGCGAAATTAATCGTAACACTAATGCTTTGTTAATCTCTTATGTTAGACAGAACACGGTCGCGAAATTAATCGTAACACATAAGCTCTGCTAACCTTTTTTACCCTTAACCATGCTTAAGATTCGATGCCCGATCGTGAAATTAATCGTAACACATATGCTTTAATAATCTCTTAGGTTAGACAGAACACGGTCGCGAAATTAATCGTAACACAGAAGCTCTGCTAACCCTTTTTATCCTTAACCACGCTTAAGATTCGACAAAACTCGGTCGTGGCATTAATCTAACACTGATGCTTTGTTAATCTTTTACGTAACAAATTAATCAAAGAAAGGGACTAGAACAACAGGTGATGCCATAGATTAACAGACCTAATGTTCTTGTGCCAGAGTCTAAAGGGATAAATAACAGGGATAAAATCCGACAAAAGATAAAAAAAAAGAACTTTGATTATCAAAATTTGTTACTTGCAAAGAGTATGATTTTTTTTTACAGCACAAGCAAGGATTACAACTATAAGGAGGGCCCCCATCTGCTTAGAAATCAAGAGTATTCTGTTACAAATTTTCAATGTAAAGCTTCATAATTTTTGAGGAAAAAAGAGGGCCTGGAACATTTCGTTCTTACATGTATTTATAGAAAAGATTTCAAGTCTTCAGCTTATGGCATGATCTTCTGTTGCTGGAGGATTTTCTTCAGTGGCATAGGCGCTCTGTGGCCTTCCGTGTATCAATAGCAACGACTCTTCAAATAATTTTTAAGACACATATTAAGTGAAATTCCCTAAAATCCCATCAAATGGATCAAATTACATGACCATTTCATCTAGATGAGAGCATGATTCATTGAAACCCTCAGTTTGATCCATGTATTGTAATGGGTCAAAAGGTACATCAGTAGCAAACCAGTTATTCCCACTTAAGTCACCAGATTTAGAAGGGATCAGCCAGGCAAATTTCTTTTTAGAGAGTTTATTCGGTGCACAACACATGTTCAAATCTCAACTGGAGTTTTTATTTGGTACATAAACGAATGGGAGCTCATGAGGGGCATCGGCAAAAATAAGTTCCGCAAGGTTCTTTAGTTTCTTGGCCAGTGAAGCAGTCCTTCCTTTGATACCTGACCCATTTTGCTGAAATCCATGCAAGCATAATATCCTCAATTTTCTAGAGGGCAGGTCAATTTCTGTAGAATGAAGGAACAAAAGGTTTATTATTATATAATCAGTCACATGTTTACACTATATCGTGCATCTGAATTGTTTGTTTTATTTGCAGGCATTATGTATGAAACCTACAAGGTACCAATGCTGTTGGCAATGTACCACTTATTTTGCAACTCCGGCCAATATACTCAACGTGCAATTAAACCCAGTTAACCCCACATTGTGTATATATATGACTCAGATAACCCATCAGCATGATTTATTAATTAGTTTACTTATTTATTCATTTGTTCATTTATTTATTTATATTATCAATTTTGCCTCTAAAAGATGTCAACTTCACTGCTAAAAGTCAAACAAAGATGGAAACCAAAAAAGGAGTGATATGAGGACAAATTTGGCATGATTCACAACTGAAAATTGACCAACAAAACTGAAGTGAATAAAACTGTATTGGATGATGATTGAACTCAATAGGCAACTTCATGAGGCTGTTCTGGGGTTAATAGAAAAGCTACAAATTTGGATAAACATTTATGTGGTGACAACTAAAGTAAAGACATGATTTAACCTGGTAAATTCTGAAATTATGATACAGACCTTAACATTTGTCAAAGAAAATTCCTCAGTAAAAGACTGACAAGTGATTACTACCTATCAATTTTGATACAGACCTTACCATTTATCAAAGGAACTTCCTCAGTAAAAGATAACAATAAATATACCAATTCATTTGTCTTAAATCTTGTCTTTTCTGCAAAGAGGAATCATGCAGTAATTCTAACCTAGGATAAATAAATCTTATTTACCCAATATTAAAATGAAGGCAAAAAATGGTACCCAATCAACATGCGACTCAAATGTGCCATAAAAGGTAGGGTTTTGGTCCTTTAAAGCCCATCTTTTCAAGGTACCATCTCGACTTCCACTAAAGAGATAGTCACAACTGTCAGAGGCAGAAGCCTTCAGATATGCCAGGCAGTTAATGCCTGCACAATGCTGAGAGAAGAAAGGCAGATCAGTCAATTTTGGGCAAAAAAAGTTACAAATGTTGATAATAAAAGTACAGAAATGGTAGATGACATGACAAACATTGTATTCGATTAACAACACTGCACACTAAAATGTGAAAAGGTGAAAGATTGACTACTGATGGGGACACAGTACAAATTGGAAACAATCACGTGTACCAACAATGTTTGGAAAAAAATGAAGTGCACCAACAATACAGTTTGGAAACTATCAAGTGCACCAAATATATAGGAAACAACCAAGCATGTTCGTACAAGCATTGCATTTGTACCAAAAAGAAACCTAAAACATCACAACATACTAAGAAGAAAGAAGCACATCGCCATATGATATACAAAAAAGGAGAAAATGGTCATTTATTTTTTACAACTTCATTTGCTTGGGAAATAGCCCAACTATCTCTCCAGTCTCCACTGAGTTACAAACAAGATTTTTCCATACATTGCAGGGGCAACAAAAGATGTTTTTTTTTAATCTTCTAGCCTATATAGGAATAAACATGTTGTTTTACCATAAAAGCACGAGATATTTCTAACACTACATAAAAGTAATCATGAGAAGTAGACCTTGGTATCATCAGCATCATTGAGTACATAAGTAAACCGCTTCTCCTTTCGAGGCCGAGCTGAACTAGTTGTATTGCCAGCACTATCGACCCAATGCATCTCTAACTAACCAAGGAAATAGATTAGTTAGAGGCTCTTTCAACTAAGAGGTACTATACATGTCCATAGAGGATTGCTTGTTTATTAATTTGGTTAATTCGTTTTAAAGCCTTTTAAAAGGGTATTTGCTTTTGGACGCTAAATTGGAAGCAATTGGCACTCGATATTGCAAGTAAACACCACACAAGCCAACAAAAAGGGAAAAAAATTAAGTTCGACCGTTAGTAAACTGTGTGGTTTATACCTCAACCGCTTAGCCCTCGTTTCTCTTGTCACTACGTGCCACAATGGAATCGAGCGAGAAGCCATGCTCGAGAGAGAGATGAGACGGAAGAGATGGGAGAGACATGATCTGACCTTGGATTAGAAGATCATCGGAGGAAAGAGGAGCGAGGCGAGATCGACAAACGAAGAAAGTGTCGGCGATCGTCGGAGAAAAAGTAAGTGATAAAAAAATTGTGAGAAAGAAAACCAATGACTGCTCAGGTCCGGCGACACGACTGAGAAAATTTAGGATGAAAGACGATTCGAAAATGACTATTTTGCCCTTCTGTTGAAATACTCTGTTAAGTTTAACAGGGAATTCGAAATTTATAGAGTTCATCTAAACCGTCTGATATATAACAAATGGACGGTTCTTATTTAATCTGATCCATAGCAGAATTTGCCAAATTTGACTTGATGAAAATAGACTCGAATATCTATAGTTTAATGACTTGCAACGTTAAATAAAATACTAATTATACTTTCGACAAATCTAACTAAAAATTAGTATAAAACAATAATAAATATGGCTAAACACATGGACTGCAATAATATTTTTTATTACTATCGCAGTTTATGAGTGATAAACATTCTAAGTTTATTTCCACTGTATCAAACTTGATTTGCGGTCGAATCTCAAAATTTGATTTCACTGTATACTTTAAGTCTTAATTAGTAACTATCTAAAAATGAAAAGAATCCTACCCGCTAATATTAGCTTGCATTCGTGGGCTCACCTTATCCACATATCTATCCGCCATCGAAATATGTTTATTTTCTGCAAAGAAAAATGTTACTTAGATCCCAAATTCGATACCGTCATCGATACCCACTGGACACGTCCAGTTGAGTTTCGACGAAATTTTGTTTTTCTTATGATGCATATTGTTTTCGTTATTATGTATGTTGTTTTTGTTATTGTGCATCTAATAACATGCATAACAGTTAAATACTTATGATTTATATGCTAAGTTCATTATGTTTTTTGTTTTACTTGTGATTTATTATGAAAATTTGTTTTACTTATGATGCATATTGTTTTCGTTATTATGCATTTTGTTTTTGTTATTGTGTATCTAATAACATACATAACAGTCAAATACTTATGATTTATATGCTAAGTTCATTATGTTATTTTGTTATATTTATGATTTATTATGTTTTCGTTATTATGCATGATGTTTTTGTTATTATGCATGTTATTTGTATTATTTTGCATGTTATTTACTTGCATAATAACAAAAAAATAACATACACAAAAACAAAAACAACATACATAATAACTAGAACAATTTTTCAAAATAAATGCAACTGGATTCGTCCAATCTGCATCGATGAGCGTAGAAATCCGCGTCGGTGAGCGTAATGACATTCATTTTTAGTGGAGCGTCCGATCAATTATATGCATAATAACAAAAACAATATACATAATAAAAAAAAACAATATGCATCATAAAAACAACAACATGCAAACTGAATTCAACTAGACCTGTTCTGTTAGTATCGATGTTCCTTCTGCAAAATTTACTTTTCAATTCCTAAATAGACCTTCAATTAAATACGAAATCGAGGAGTAATTTGAAGAATGTACTATTTTCGTTCATAAAATACCTTTCGCCGAAAATTTACTTTTCCACTCATCCATCGATTCCTTCCAGATAAACGTAAAACACCCTCAAATAAATCCGAAATCCGAAATTCGGGACAGCGTGTCTCCGATCGAAGCATTTCTTTTACTCAAAACCTAACCAGTTGTTACCCCTTTCTCTCTATAAACCCCGTGAAAAGACTGACCTAATCAACAGGAGCGACCGACACCGACCATGGATTCGAACTGGAACGCTGCGCAAGGCGGCGCTGGTACTGGCGCCAGCTCCGGCGTCGGACCCGATTCCAGTGCTAACGTTGATTGGCGATTGCAACTACAGCCCGACGCTCGACAAAGGATCGTAAATAAATTGTGAGATTTTTGCACAGATCGTTCTTCTAAAGTTTTCAATCGTACAAAGAATCGAGGAATTTCTTTGATCGTTTCCTCCATCCTATTGCCAAAACCATTTGCGTTTGTAATTACTTTTTCTTTTTTGAATTTCGTCTTGTTTTCTTACAAAGGATGGTGATTAAATGATTTTGTGATTTTAGATTGGATACCTTAAAGAGGCATCTTCCCGTGCCAGTACCAGAGGGGTTAAATGAGCTTCAGAAAATTGCAGTTCGGTTCGAGGAAAAGATCTACAGTGCGGCTACTAGTCAGGTATCTTTTATTTACTATTTTTCTAATTATTTGTTATTAGTTACGTAGCATTTTCGTGAAAGCGTAGTTAGTTATTGATACCGTAGTTCTGTTGTGTGTTAATCTTCTTAATCTTCTGGCTTCTTTACCCTAATTAAAATCTAAGATCTCATTAAGTTATTAGACAGCTATACCTGAGTTGCAATTGTTGAAGAAAAAAATGGCAAAATATGCATCAGTGTTTTTAACAATTGAAAGCTTATGAACTCTAGGTAATGGTTTTTGACAATTGATTATAACAAATAATGACATGTCATATCTTCCTTGCCCTTAACTACTTAAATAGAAAAATGAACTAAGATTAAAATGGCAAAAATGAACTAAGTTTGGAAATAACTCAATCTAAATTGAAGATTCAATTTTGTTGAAACATATCTTGTATTTTTTGTAGCATCATGAGTTTTTAATTGAACTGATGTCTTGCACCTCTCATGTTCTGTTTTTGTGTGTTTTTCTCAGCCTGATTATCTTAGAAAAATTTCCCTAAAGATGCTTTCAATGGAAACAAAGGCACAGCCAGGATTAAGTGCTCCCCTTCCTAACCAAAACCGGATCGACACAGGTATTTACATAATATTTCATTTATTATTAACCGAAGTGAAACTTTGAGAGAGAGAGTGAGTGAGTGAGCATTGTTTAAGAAAGATGAAAAGAGTTATGAAAACCAGTTTGGTTTTATGTTGCTTGGGAGAATGGAAGGTCGACCACAGAGATGATTTTATTGAATTACATCTTTTGTAGGATTGGAAAACAAATTAAGTACAAATACAAGTACTGAAAACACACTAAAGGGTTTCTAGGACTAGAATGAATTGAAGAGCTTTTGTTTTGTCATTGCTGTGAAGTATCTTTTTAGTGATATTATTTATGTAATTATGTAGGTAATGTCTTCTATTTGATATTTTTTTTTTGGTATAGATCTGATCTATACTAGCCACAATTGATTTTTGTTTGTATTTAACTTTCAGCTGTTCCTTAGCCTTGATTAAATCTAGTTTATGAAATGCTGAAACTGTTGTAGTGACAAATGCTTATAAGAAAGTAAAAACATATATGAGAGGGAAAAAAGCCAGGTCACAGTCAGATGTGATTTAAACAACTTAACTACCTTCTATGAGCCATCTTGTCAGCCTGTATCGTTAACTTGATTTCTAATAATTAAGTTCCCTGCAATGTAAATTATGAAACAGGTGCTGGGATGACGTCACAGCCGCCCGGATCGAACCCTGGTCAAACTCTTGGCATGCCACAAGTAATGAACCCAGCTCCTGTTTCAAGACAACAACAACAGCAGCAACTCTTACAGGGTTCAACTAATGTTCCTACAGCTCTCCCTGGTGGTGGGGCAAACATTCCCCCAATGTCAGGGCCATCCATAAGCAACAGCAATCCTATGTCAGGGCCTGGTGGAACCAGTGGATCTGGTGGGCCCACTGGTAGCCTCTCGACAGATATATATTCAAATGTCCAGAGACGGCAACAGCCACAGCAGCTCACATCACAGAATCAAATGCTATATGAGCAACAGCAGCTAGCGATGCGCCACAAGCTGCAACAACAGCAACAGCAGAGTCTGTTGCAGCAGACTCAGATGCAGATGTCTTCAGCACTTGCAGGAGGATCTGGGATGATGTCAGCGGCACCAACGAGTGGAATGCAACAGAGTCAGCTGAACTCAGTCCAGCAACAACCAGCAGGACAAGATAGATCGTTTCAACAGCAGGCAATCATGCGGCAACAGCAGCAACAGCAACAGCCCACCGACTTACAACAGCAGAGGTTGCAAATGCAGCAAAACCAGATGCAGCAGAGCCAGATGCAGCAGAGCCAGTTGCAGCAAAACCAGATGCAACAGAATCAGATACAGCAGAACCAGATGCTGAACCAGCAGATGCTGCTAGGCCAACAACAAAACCAAATGCTGGGAAACGGGGGTGCAAGCAACATAAATAATATGCAAAGGCAGATGCAAATGCAAAGACAGGCAGCACTGCTGCAGCAACAACAACCACAGCAGCAGCAGCAGCAGCAGCATCTGCTATCTCAGCTCCAACCACAACATCAGCAGCTGCCACAACAGCAACAGACAAGCATGATGCAGCAGAGGGAGATGCAGATGTCACAGCAACGGATGCAGGGATCCTCAGCCCTACTCCAAACGCAGAACAACAACGGTATTGATTCCCAGAGGCAGCAACAACAGCAGCGACCGACACCGACCATGGATTCGAACTGGAACGCTGCGCAAGGCGGCGCTGGTACTGGCGCCAGCTCCGGCGTCGGACCCGATTCCAGTGCTAACGTTGATTGGCGATTGCAACTACAGCCCGACGCTCGACAAAGGATCGTAAATAAATTGTGAGATTTTTGCACAGATCGTTCTTCTAAAGTTTTCAATCGTACAAAGAATCGAGGAATTTCTTTGATCGTTTCCTCCATCCTATTGCCAAAACCATTTGCGTTTGTAATTACTTTTTCTTTTTTGAATTTCGTCTTGTTTTCTTACAAAGGATGGTGATTAAATGATTTTGTGATTTTAGAATGGATACCTTAAAGAGGCATCTTCCCGTGCCAGTACCAGAGGGGTTAAATGAGCTTCAGAAAATTGCAGTTCGGTTCGAGGAAAAGATCTACAGTGCGGCTACTAGTCAGGTATCTTTTATTTACTATTTTTCTAATTATTTGTTATTAGTTACGTAGCATTTTCGTGAAAGCGTAGTTAGTTATTGATACCGTAGTTCTGTTGTGTGTTAATCTTCTTAATCTTCTGGCTTCTTTACCCTAATTAAAATCTAAGATCTCATTAAGTTACTAGACAGCTATACCTGAGTTGCAATTGTTGAAGAAAAAAATGGCAAAATATGCGTCAGTGTTTTTAACAACTGAAAGCTTATGAACTCTAAGTAATGGTTTTTGACAATTGATTATAACAAATAATGACATGTCATATCTTCCTTGCCCTTAACTACTTAAATAGAAAAATGAACTAAGATTAAAATGGCAAAAATGAACTAAGTTTGGAAATAACTCATCTAAATTGAAGATTCAATTTTGTTGAAACAGATCTTGTATTTTTTGTAGCATCATGAGTTTTTAATTGAACTGATGTCTCACACCTCTCATGTTCTATTTTTGTGTGTTTTGCACAGCCTGATTATCTTAGAAAAATTTCCCTAAAGATGCTTTCAATGGAAACAAAGGCACAGCCAGGATTAAGTGCTCCCCTTCCTAACCAAAATCGGATCGACACAGGTATTTACATAATATTTCATTTATTATTAACCGAAGTGAAACTTTGAGAGAGAGAGTGAGTGAGCGAGCATTGTTTAAGAAAGATGAAAAGAGTTATGAAAATCAGTTTGGTTTTATGATGCTTGGGACAATGGGAGGTCGACCACAAAGATGATTTTATTGAATTACATCTTTTGTAGGATTGGAAAACAAATAAAGTACAAATACAAGTACTGAAAAACACACTAAAGGGTTTCCAGGACTATAATGAATTGAAGAGCTTTTGTTTTGTCATTGCTGCGAAGTATCTTTGAAGAGAGGTATAGGACGCGTGGCCTTGACCTTGACATCGCCAGGTAGATCGTCGACGAGTAGAGTAAATGGAATGGGTGTAATGATTTCGATGAACAGGGTGTTGGGATTTCATGTGTAAGTTCAAGAGGACGAAAATTAAAATTTTTGCCTCTATTTAACTCAATACACAAATGATATTATTTATATAACAATTGCAAGCAAGATTGTACTATGACATTTCATCGAAAAGCTCTTGTGCATCAACAAAACAGAAAATAAAACATTTATTTCTTGCACAAGAGTGGATAAAAGATTATACCTAAAGAGATTGTCAAATCTCTTCGTAGAGAGGAGTCGATTCCTCTTCTAGGTCTCTTAGAAACCGTCGTCTTCCTTCTTCGGCCATGGAAGCACCCTTGTCTCTTGGTTCACCTTGAACCTAAACAACAACCGAAAGCATCCTTAGATAGATGGATGTAGATGTTAGAGCTTAGATCCAACCACCTAGATCTTCAATCTTCAATTAAAAAGCTATTTCATTTGGTGGCTAAACCTTGCAAGAGAAGAGAAAGAAGAACAATAGAGTTTTTTCTTTCTACACACAAGATAGGAGAAAAAGGGGTTACTATTCATGGTTACTATTCATCTCATTGTGGAAAGAGAGAGAAAAAGTCATTTTTCATCTCAAACATACCTCTTTATATAGCCAAGTCCTAGGGCAACACTTGTGTTAATTATTTACACAAAAGGCTATGATTACTCTCTTGTTATTCCCTAATCATATTTTGCAAGGATTTGATTTATGAGTAAATAATATTACTATATTATTCTAATATGAATTAATTTATTATTCTTATAATGCTCTCAAACATTATACAAAATAATATTCACATATATTCTCATAAATTTATTTTATGATCTAAGCATGTCACTTTACATGACATATTACTTTAACATTTTATCACATGCATTTTAACTCATACATTATGAGATTAAATACATCATTCAAAATGTAAAATACTTGTTGTTTCTGTTCAGTTAGTGTGACCTTACAGAGGATCTACGTCATCTTGGGATATAATATAAAATACTTTATATTATGGACTATAAGAGGTTCTATCACTACATTATAGTCTCCCAAACGACATAGTCGTTACGTGCTTGATCCACTTAATTCGTGTTTATCCTTGTCTCATGATATTTTAAATAATATGCAAAATAGGATTGTGTCATTTTTGCATTATATTATTTTCTTGGTCTCTCAAGTGAATTATAAGTATAACTACATCAGTTATATTGCATGCAATATAATTTCACTTTACCAAGGGGCCCAGTAATATCATAACTCAAATAATTGAGGGACAATAATAATATTGACATATAAATTTCTCCTGCACAAGTTGTACATAACGAATTACTATATTATTCCAATCATTTAAATGGATTTTAATAGTAATCACATTATATACTTCTCATGTGAAAAAGTTACATGTCTCATATATAAGATTCAAAGACACATTGAAAACATTAATGACACAAAACTAATCCATATAATGCTCCATCTAGTTAGGTCATGTTCAATATATAAAGAATCACCATTTTATATACTCATGTCATTGAATGATAATCACTTATCAACATTTATAGAACTACAATGTACTTTCAATTGACATTACAACCTTCATGGTAAATAATGTTCTCTTTAATTACCACGATTGTGAACATAGTTAGGATTATATGTTTTCATCTAAAGAGTTCTATGGTTCAAGACCATGAGCATCTTCTTGAACGCTTCTAATGATATAACATATCAATCTCAAGGAACATAAATTTATAATAACATTTAAAATCATAAACAATTCATAAATTCGTTATAAAAAAAGATAACTTTCAAAACACACAACCTTCACAGGGGCGAGTTAGTCGAGGGGAGCGGGAGGAAATTAAATGAGCGGGGTGAAAAGACAAGGGAGAAGGAAATAGGGTGGGAGAGAGAGAAGGGAATGAGGTGGCGGTGAGGGGAAAAAAGGGATAAACCGAGGGAGAGAGAAAAAGAAAGGGAGATGGTGTTGTTTTTTAGGGTGGTTTTTGGAAATAAAGAGGCAGTTTTGGACAAACCGTTGGCGGTTTCAAGAAAGTCTAAGGATGGCTTTTCAGGGTCACGTGTGGCAGAAACTCACCCCTTTCTTCGTGTGGCGGCCTAATGTTATAGAGGGATGCGACTCGTTCGATTCGTCTTTGACTCGTTTGAGGGTTCTTATGCATGGAGGATTAAGGTAAGGGCATTAAAGAGTTAAGTGAAATCGTGTTTGCAGCAGCTTGCGTGTGGCTACTTGCTGCAAGACAAATCTTGACCCATCGGGTCACTTGGGTTTGCAGCACGTGTTTTTAATGACTCCTAAGGACTTACTAACTACATTTTGGGTATGTTGAAACCAAAAATGTGGAGTTGATCTACATCGGGATATTTGAACTTGAATCGAGTCGTATAACTCATTTTATGAAACTTTTAATCATGGATCTGACGTATTGATTTCACTTAATTGTTTTAAATACTAAATTGTTAAATTAAGTCTTATAATTATGTTAATTGGATTGAAAGTTATAATTATATTTTCATTCAACTAGAGTTTCGTTGCATCAAAATTGTTGCAAGTTATTGTAATTTAGTGTATGTATGAAAATGTAGAATATTTAACTAAGAGATTACATTTGAGATTAGTTATATAGGAGGACTATGTTTATTTAATGATGTTGAATATTGAATTTTATATAGTTGAATTAGTAATTTAATACTTTTGTTTAATGATAATTATCTGATCAATTTATATATATATTCACACCTATGCAACATTTGAGTCATTCCTATATATATTTTATCTTATTGCAGTACTTTCATTAATTTCTTATCTTAATTCAAAATTTTAAATGCGTGCATATTTCAATTATTTCAATCTTCGTTATTAAATTTAGTTACTTAGTTAATTAATGGAGTTAGTTTGCGTATATGTATACTGGCCGTATATATATTTTATTATGCTCCAAGTTATTATTGTATCTCACGTTAGTTTTAGTTCCTTGGAGAACTTTTATCTATCAATTTTTAATTCATACGTAAGTTGTAAGTTAACACAAGAATGGTTTTAAATTTTACTTACTTTATCTAAGTTAAATTATGGTTAATATATTATTTAACGATAAATTTTACGATAATCAAGACAATTATTTAATAAAATAATTGTCAAATGTGGTGGGTTTTACATTCACCCCCTAAGAAAAAGTTTCGTCCTCAAAACGACAAAACTTAAGAGTGGACCGTATTAAGTGTACGTTTACGATTTTCTATTTATGTCTGCTCCGATATTTCGAAAGGGTTTATATGACGAATCCCTTTTTGTTAATGTTGAAATATCTGTGCTAAGAGCGAAACAACATGTTGAGAGGCGAAGTTAGTTGGGAGTGAGAATAGATTTGTTAGGACAAATATGTTTGTTTCATAACGTTCTTTTGAAGAAATTAAGTTCACCAATTAGATAAACCTCTTTTGAAGAAAAATTGGAATTTCTTGCTGGCTCATAACTATTATTATTTTGTATAATTAGTTAATAAGGGATTTAACTTATTTTTGTCTACCATGTCATCAGGTGCCATTTTTAATTTCAATTGAACCATATGCGATGATAATGATGATGATGCTGATGATAGTGATGCAGATGATGCGAATGATACAAATGATGATGGTGCTGATGATAGTGATGCAGATGATGCGGATGATGATGCTCATGAGGGTCAAGGTGGCGATGACACGGTGTCTTAGAGTTAGCTTGAATTGTCATATGAAATTTCGATCACTTAGTACCCATCTGTCTGGCAAGTGCGTGCAATGCACAATTTAAGTTTATTTATTCGGGCTTTCTTGTCTTTGTTAATCAAATGATTAGGGTTGTATGTGAGTATCGGATTTAATTTAAGTCTTTGAGATTTTTAACTAACTACTTTGATTTCGGTTTGTTGAGTGATGAGTGGACGTTGTAGATTCGAGCACTTCTGTCGAATTGACACTCTCGAAACTATTCAGGAATCTCCGAAGGGTCGTTAGTTCGAAAGAGGTGTTAAAAAGGTTATCTGTTTTGTTTATCGCTTTCGCTTATGATTTAGAGGCGAGCTCCATTAATGGGGGGGCCTACGTATCGGGGTTGCGAGCGAGTCTTACTCAAGATTTTGTACGAGCAATCGTGAAAGACGTGGGTCGACTAGAACTAATCGAATCATTAAGGAGCATCAGATGAGTGTGGCAATAGTCCCAATTTGATTAACAAATGAGGTGCAAAGATTGAAACTATGAAGGAAATTTTTAGGTATCTACTACCAGTCGGTCAACAAGTAAGGTAATGCTGGTGATGTTTCAAAAGTAGACATTGGAAGGAAACAATCGGGATCAAGCATGATTCATGATCTACAATGGAGTAAGGAGGCAGACTTAAAAGACTCGACCTTAGACTGAAAATAATAAGAAAATCACTTATGTGATATACGAAGGAAACTCAAAGCAAAATAGGCCGATTCGAGTTAAGTAGCATGATAGAAAAGAGATGGAATGTGAAGAAAAGGAGATTTGAAAAAGGAAGGTGTCCCAAATTTTTGTTTGATCAGAATTACTTTCACAGCTCGAGCTGGTGTATAATGCACATATTGTTTTCAGGGTTTTGCTTTTATATATTGAAGGTGGGAGGAAAATCAAATGTGGGCATTGCGGTATGCTAGGGCATAATAGACAAACATGTCAGCCTCTTGGCCAGGTAAGTAAAGATAGTGTACTACTAAATTAGATTTCATCGCCTAACCTCACCGTATTTATATTTATATTCTCATTTTCACTAGATGATGCCGCCAGTGTTTTCGAAGAACTGAGCAACTTCTAATATTCTAGTATTGAAATCACATTGGCAAAGCTGCACATTCATGCAGTAATTGGCTTTGGTAAGTTTCTTGAGTTCATTTAAGAGAAATACTATATTTTTCACTTGTCATAATATATTATGCACACTCCTCTATTAAATCAAGCCAATCACATTTTATGGTTCTTCGTAATAATTAGAAAATCTCAGCAATGTCAGAGAAATACAACAGTTTCAACCTTGACATTTGATTATGAAAAGGTAATTTTCGCATTAGAAACTCGTACTTACTGGTTTTAATATTGTTTATCCATCAGGTAATTTATTTCTTGAACTGCTACTAGAGCCCGATATTGTATACTTTTTCAAAATGGCATGCATATGAAATCCAGCATATGCCAGTAAAATGATCACCAAATAACAAATGAAATTTAAATTGGATTTAGTTTGCTAGGTCCTAGGGTATGAGAAAATAAGACCAATTTACCAGAAATGTGTGTCATTTTGATTGTGAGTGTTTTTTATTGTTATTTTAGTAACATTACCTAGTAGCAAGTTTTACAGAATAACATATTTTTTATTTCTTTTATGAATTGAAATATCTGCTTATGATCTTTAATGATTATTTGATAGCATATTCTGTCAGGAATGCTAAATGTGAAGTTTTTGTAGGGTTGAGCCTTTAGCCCTAAATTCATATCAGTTGCAGGATAACATTGGAACAGATTTTGCATTTTTCTAAACTCTCTGCAGGATTAAGGGAGATGGGTGCATATTCCTTCTTTTTAAGTTTTATTTACATTTTTTTATTTAGAGGAACCAGTGGCGTTCTCAAAAGTCAAGTATAGTGTTTATTGCAAATACCTACAACTGTGAGAAACTAACTAGAGCCACTTCTAAAACCTTTTTATCTTTGCTAATTGTATTTGTTTTGCTTGTAGGATACGGTAAAGGGGAAGTAGATTTTCTATTTTGATGATACTGTTGATGCTCCTTCGGTATACTCCTAAGATATGCAAAGGATGATCGTGATGTCAGATGGTTTTAACTTCCCAATTGCTTCATTTTCCATAATGATAACTCTCTTGGAAGAATATTGTGTTTATCAGTGTAGTTTAAATTCCTTTGGATGTTATCGAACTTTGCACCATCTCCAAATTTAGTTACTAATTTAAAATATTATTTACTAATTAATTGGCGCTCTAAGGATGTTCAACTGTGCATAGAAAGGTCTGTTTTTTTTTTTTATGAATGGAACCTTGTTTCTTTGATAATTAGTTAGGTTGATCTCTTCATTGTTAGGTCTTGAAGGTCTACTATAATTATAGTTAGTTTGGTTGATGCCTACATTGCTTGTTTAAGTTTAGAGACATGATGTCCTCTTCTTCTCTGTAATTTAGTTTGAATGGCCATGTGGTCGTTGTGAAAACAGTGAAGAAACGATTGTCTTTGCAGATACTACAATACTATTAGATTAATTTCTGAATCGACTTTTTTTGTCGTAAATATTGAGGAAAGTCGACCTAAATTAATACTTATTTTTGTAAATTGTATTTTGCAGGTTTGACAAAAGTCAAATGCAATTGACTCGAATCATATTAAGTGACTCTGCAGTTTGATCCTAACCTTCACTGGGATTAAATTTTTTTTTTGGGTTGGAAACTGTTGAATGTTTGATCTTAATTATTTATTTATTTTATTTAGACAGAATGCTTGATCTTAATTTTATATTTTAATTTTGTCTTCAAAATGAAGCCGAAGCACTATAGGTCCTTTATGTGACATTAGAGCAAAACATTATCATAACTTCAAATTTTTTTTTTTCATTTCTTCTTGATTCTCTTTTAGACTTCAAACTCCACAAACACTTCAAAGACATAATAGAGAAGCTTAGAATTCGACTTTGCAATTTTTAGATCAAGGAATCAAGAGTTGTAACTTGTAAGGCTTCGAATCTCATCTATTTGAAATATGCTTCAGGTTTGTAAAGTATCATGCATCTCCACGTCTCTTTATGCCAGACCATACCAACAATGCAGATTGATTTATATACGCCTTAAAAGCATAAAACAACAATAAATTCGAATTGAACCCTCACTGAATCGCTGTAATTGCAAAGAAAATTTGATTGGGCCACTCAATCGAAAATGCAGAAAGGCTCCGTATAAAGGCCCCAAGTGGTCTGACCCTTTCTCGAACCCTGCGTAAGCGGGAGCTACGTGCATCAGACACTTGGCCGGAAATGGAAGTTGTCTCCTGACCAAACTGATGATTTCTTCATCATGACATCATGCACCAGGCAGCGTCATGCATCATGCTTTATGGGCCATGCGTCAAAAGTTAAACGACATGCGACATGTGGTGGAGCGGTGTCATGCGCCGTGCGTCCTGCGTCATGTATGCAGCTACGGGAGGCGTCATGTGTCAACGTCATGCGACGTGCATCAACGGAGCGTCATTCGGCATGCAGCGACATCGTGCGTCATGCAGCAAAGTCATGCAACGGCGTCACGCGGCAACGTCATGTGTCGTGGAGCGGGGGAACAACATCATGCGACGTGCAGCAACGGAGCGTCAAGCGTCATGCGGCGACGTCAGGCGTCATACAGCGTGATGACGCTGCTCCTCTGTGCTGATTTTGAACGTAGTTATTTATGTGTACCTTTAGCGGATTTGGCCGAAATTGATCTCGTTTGGTAGTGGAAGTGACTCTCTTTGTAAGGAGATCTCACGCTAATCGTGCGTCTTAACGGTTTTGTCCCAGAGTGTGCACAAACATAGCTACTTGACATGCAATCCTGAAGTACTTGGCTAACTTTCATAGGCAAAGCAGAAACCTTGTCAGTTTGCCAACTTTGGACTTGATTCTTTCGGCATGTCTTTGGCGGATTTGCTAGAGGTTGGCATCGCTGGATAGAAGGGGTGACTCTCTTTCTAACGAGACCTTACGCTAATTGTGCGTCTCAGCGATTTAACCTAGGTATGCACACAAACTCCGCTAGTTGGTACACAGCCTTAGGGTACTTGCATTGACCTCCTCTGGTTGCTCACTTCGGAAGCCATTTGGACACGGTCGGGTCACACGATCGTATCGAGGGGAGTCGTCATTTGAAACATTATGTTACCCTCAATGCAGAAACACTTTATCCACTGTTTAGTTTGATTTTCGTTTGTTTGTTATTCATGCTTCAAATTTGAGAAAAGTTCAAAGTGTGCAAGCCTTGTACCAGCATGGTTTTCGAGTTACACGCTTTCAAGTTTCCGCGTGATGAGCAGTCCGTGTTGTTTGGCGGATTACCAGTACGTATTACGTACTTTGTTACGAAACCTTATTTGTGTCCTGACCCATTGTGGTTCGATTTTTACAAAGGCTCGAAATTTGAAGAAAGCCATGTTAACAGTTTTCTTTCAGCTTCACTGTTTTGATTTTCGACTTTGAAAGCAACAACTGAGTTCAAACTAATTTTGGTGTTATACAGGGGTGAGAATCGATTGCGATGTAATCGTAATGCCAATTCTCATTTCTCGCCTTTCACCATACTTGAGATTCGACAAAGCCCGGTCGCGAAATTAATCGTAACACTAATGCTTTGTTAATCTCTTATGTTAGACAGAACACGGTCGCGAAATTAATCGTAACACATAAGCTCTGCTAACCTTTTTTACCCTTAACCATGCTTAAGATTCGATGCCCGATCGTGAAATTAATCGTAACACATATGCTTTAATAATCTCTTAGGTTAGACAGAACACGGTCGCGAAATTAATCGTAACACAGAAGCTCTGCTAACCCTTTTTATCCTTAACCACGCTTAAGATTCGACAAAACTCGGTCGTGGCATTAATCTAACACTGATGCTTTGTTAATCTTTTACGTAACAAATTAATCAAAGAAAGGGACTAGAACAACAGGTGATGCCATAGATTAACAGACCTAATGTTCTTGTGCCAGAGTCTAAAGGGATAAATAACAGGGATAAAATCCGACAAAAGATAAAAAAAAAGAACTTTGATTATCAAAATTTGTTACTTGCAAAGAGTATGATTTTTTTTTACAGCACAAGCAAGGATTACAACTATAAGGAGGGCCCCCATCTGCTTAGAAATCAAGAGTATTCTGTTACAAATTTTCAATGTAAAGCTTCATAATTTTTGAGGAAAAAAGAGGGCCTGGAACATTTCGTTCTTACATGTATTTATAGAAAAGATTTCAAGTCTTCAGCTTATGGCATGATCTTCTGTTGCTGGAGGATTTTCTTCAGTGGCATAGGCGCTCTGTGGCCTTCCGTGTATCAATAGCAACGACTCTTCAAATAATTTTTAAGACACATATTAAGTGAAATTCCCTAAAATCCCATCAAATGGATCAAATTACATGACCATTTCATCTAGATGAGAGCATGATTCATTGAAACCCTCAGTTTGATCCATGTATTGTAATGGGTCAAAAGGTACATCAGTAGCAAACCAGTTATTCCCACTTAAGTCACCAGATTTAGAAGGGATCAGCCAGGCAAATTTCTTTTTAGAGAGTTTATTCGGTGCACAACACATGTTCAAATCTCAACTGGAGTTTTTATTTGGTACATAAACGAATGGGAGCTCATGAGGGGCATCGGCAAAAATAAGTTCCGCAAGGTTCTTTAGTTTCTTGGCCAGTGAAGCAGTCCTTCCTTTGATACCTGACCCATTTTGCTGAAATCCATGCAAGCATAATATCCTCAATTTTCTAGAGGGCAGGTCAATTTCTGTAGAATGAAGGAACAAAAGGTTT
>CAXKVX010001815.1:0-66036 GCA_964058865.1 Eleocharis quinqueflora
AGAGGAATTCCTCTCGACTGAGATTTACAAATATGCCCTCTGTTGTGTTTCGGGAGACGGGTAGAGGTTTCTTTTGCGTGAGTCCGAGTAATGTGCTTTATTTCTGAAAGAAAAATGTTTCGCGGATTTCAATTTTGATACGTCATTGATACTCACTGGATACGTCCTGTTGAGTTCAACGAAAATTTATTTTACTTATGATGCGTATTATTTTAGTTATTATGCATGTTATTTTTGTTATTGTGCATCTAATAACATGCATAACAGTCAAATACTTATAATTTATATGCTAAGTTCATTATGTTTTTTTGTTCTACTTATGATTTATTATAAAAATTTGTTTTACTTATGATGCATATTGTTTTCGTTATTATGCATTTTGTTTTTGTTATTGTGAATCTAAAAACATGAATAACAGTCAAATACTTATGATTTATATGCTAAGTTCATTATGTTATTTTGTTATACTTATGATTTATTATGTTTTCGTTATTATGCATGATGTTTTTGTTATTATGCATGTTATTTACTTGCATAATAACAGAAAATAACATGCACATTAAAAAAACATGCATAATAACTAGAACAACTTTTCAAAATAAATGCAACTGGACTCGTCCAGTCCGCATTGATGAGCGTAGCGATCCGCGTCGGTGAACGTAGCGACATTCGTTTTTAGTTGAGCATCTGATCAATTATATGCATAATAACAAAAACAATATGCATAATACAAAAAACAACATGCATCATAAAAAAAAACATGCAAACTGAATTCAACTGGACCTATCATTTTGATATCGATGGAGGTATCAATGAAGGTATCGATATATCAACTCCCTTTCTGAAAATATCCTTGTTTCCCATATTGAAATTTGAAGATATTCTTTGCTGAGGGGAAAGAACAAGGTATCGGATCAGCTATTGCGCGGAACGCTACGGAACGATAGTTTTGAGCCATTGGATTAGTGTTGCACTGCATCAAAATTTGTGCCTATAAAATTCAACATATCTGCACCATACGTTAAACGTTTTTTAAAAACTTGAGGATTTAAAAATTGAATCTAAGTTAAAATTGTTGGGTTACTTCAGTGTTTACATGTCAATTATTTTGAATAAAGAAGAAAGTATATGATCACATGAATAAAAAAGCCACCAACAAAAATACAAGGACTCAAATACAGTAGTTGATTGATCAACACCGCCACCTTTTGTCAAATGGCCATCTTTTCATTCTTCTTGTGCAAATACAATAGTTTTGATGCATGTCATGATAAAATTTCAGCATGAAGAGAGCCAATACCATGGGGATAATAGCCTAAAGAAGAGACTTATCACATGCCGAGGATAACTCCCCACCTGTTTCAAGACAAGATGGAGCGTAGGTGATTTTAGCTTAAACCAGTCCAGATAAGTGAAATTCAAGCAAATAGATGGTACTGGTATTAGAGATGGTGCTGGTATGGGCAAAAAAATGTTTTCACTAATCATAAAATAGAAAAAAAAATACAGCTCTAGAAAGAAATGAAAAAAAAAACTAGAAATGCAGTTACATATATATACTTGTTAACTTTCAAAACTGCCCCCACAAATTCTGCAATCATTGGTTCACTTTTACTATTACATCAATTACGAGTACCAGCACCTGAAGACACTAACACTGTGTTTGGATAGAAGGAAGTGAAAGGAAAGGAAAGAAAATTGTAGGAAGGAATGGAATGAAATGGCATGAAAGTTTAAAAATTTTACACTCCTCTTGTTTGGATGATTATTGGAGGAAAATAATATTAACCTTCCTTTTCCTTCATTTTATTATTTGGATGAGTAAAGTTTCAGAAAATTAAAAACAAAACTTTCACTATGATTGACCATTATGCCCCTAAATCAATCTTCTCTTCACAATGAAATGCTATGACTAGTTGATACTATAATGAAATGCAAAGCCTATGAATTTGAAGCTTGACTTGCTGCCAACAACTAAACACGAAATATGAAGTTGATAACAACAATTTCCATCCTAAATTTAAAAAAGTTCCATTCCATTATTAAATAAACTTAGTTATAGATCAAAATATATATTGTAGGACATAGCATATATAATTAAGTTGAGATCAAATTCATGAGTAACTCATTTCGTTCTTGCAGCGGACAACCAAGAAATGCTTCAAGCATGTCAGGATTTTTAATCAAGAAGACATATGCCCGTGTTTTGTAGATGGGATCTAGATTTAATTCAACCACATGATCCCATATTTGATTTGCATGAAGAGGGAGACGTTGAATTGATTTCACTAATTCTTCTGTTGATTTCATAATTGCATTGGCAACTTGTTCAATTCCATTGATTATCTCAGCTTGAACCTCCTCTCGTGAAGCTTTACCCTTTTGACGCTTCCTTGTTTCAGGAGAAATTATATTTTCTTCCTCGACTCCTAATGTTGCCTCATTTTGTGCCACCAAACGATCAATCTCAGCTATACTTTCACCCTCAGTCTCCCCAGATCGTGCTGCCATACATTGTCTCATTTCTGCTAGTGTCTCAGCCAGATCTTCAATTGCTCTATCTTGTCCATAAAGTTTAACTAACTTGCCGCAATGAAGAATTGGTTTGTTCATCCAGTCAGCTGCTCCTGGGTGTGCCTGTATTTGAAAGTAATATCAGAAAAATAAAAGCTGAACCAAAATAGACAGTAAATGCCAATGTCGATACTCAATAAAAGTTGAACCAAAACATTATGCGTTGAACTGATCTATACACAATAAACAAACATTACCCAACACAATAAACTAACTAGTTATCTATACCAGTGCCGGTACACAATAAACAAATATGTCTCATTTTTTCCAACCCAATGTCTATATCAATGCCGGTACAATTGTACTGATCTATACCAATATTTGCTTTATAAAAAAGAGTACCTCAATTAACTTAGTCCAAACTTCTGGTTCGGCACTCCACATGTTGGTAACAGGGCTCCATTGGAATCCACTCGAACCGTTTCTAAATATATCATAACATGTTCCAAAACCTCTCTTAATGTATTTCATACGATTCTTTGCCCTTTCTTTATCAATAGGTTTTTCAGAGAAAATGCCCTTAAGCTTTTTTACTATGTTGTCGTATGCTTGCGTTGTAAATGTTCCACCGACTCTGTTTTCAAGTTCGTGCTGAAGCAGAAATGCATCAATTAAAGCTTTGTCCATAGCATGAGACCAAGTTAGTGATTCTCCTCAGCTTGCATTAGCTCCACCGTTATCATGAGTGTCTGCCGAGTTTTTTCTTTTGACCATCTCTTATAGGAGCTACACAAAAATGGAAGCAAAAGCATAAACTTGTATTTCGACGATACCTTGATTCATAGCAACATTAAACATCATTGCAATTCCCATCAAAGAATGTATCATTTGCAAACAAGCAGACAAGTTGTGAATAAACAACATCACATATTATCAACTACAAAATTATTGCATTGTACAGGTACTAACTAAAAAAAAGCAAGAGTATCACATATTATAACTCGCCACATAGATGTGGCTATTTCATCCCTAATTTGTTCTCCTCTAATCATCTCCTGTGGGTCTTCTCCTTCAATGACATATGTTTGTTCATTTCTTCACCTTACTAGTTCTGCATCAACTTCAACAAGGATTCATCTATCGGGATCCTTATCAATTAAATAATTGTGCAAGATGCAACAAGCAACGATTATTTTTTTTGTGCCTGGACACTATAAGTTGGTTGGGTTGAATTTGCTATTATTGGCAATCATTTTTTTAGTACTCCAAATGCTCTCTCAATAGCATTGCGCAGAGACGCGTGGCGAAGATTGAACAACTCACGAGGATTTGTTGGTGGGCTTCTTGAGTATTCTTTGAGATGATAGCGTGTCCCTCTATATGGCGTAATCAACGTACTCCTCATCATAAATCCCGCATCAACTAGATAATATTTTCCTATAATAAATACTCAAAGTATTATGAAATTTTCCTTATAAAAAATTTTCCTCAATAAACATGTCAGTAAATATTTTCACTAGCTTGATATCAAACATTACCTTCTGACATTTTGAGAGGACAAGATCGACTCAATGCATTTTTTAGGATTTTAGAATCTGATGCTGTCCCCCAACTAGGTAAGACATACATAAATTTCAAATCGAACGAACAAGCAGCTAGAATATTTTGTGTTGGATACTATTTTCTTCCATGATATCTAGGTGCATCAATTGAAGACACCTTAGCATGAACATGTGTCCCATCAATAGCTCCGACACAGTCCTGTTAATTATTATTTATCTTAAACTAAATTACAACTCATGATTACCAGATTATGTTAAGTAAATCTAATCTACCTTTTACCTTGAAGTAAGGATAGAATTTATTGTTTGATGTAATTTCAACTGTAACTTGTGATCCATTTGGCTGTTGGAAGTAATTCTCCTCTAACATTATAAAAGACTTTAATACATTATGGAAATGTCGGTAGTTGGACTCTCCAGATCGGCGAAAGAAGAAGCATATTGAACGATTTATGACATTGTGACCTACAATATAGAGGAACTTGGCAACTTGTTCTTCAACACAAGCATGACGACTAGGTTGGAGTCCACCTTCAATCACTAATTTTCGACACAAATGAACAAAGGCTTGAGGACTCATCCTAATGATATCACGAGTTTTATCACTTACAAGGATCTCATTCAATAGTTCTTGATGCACTTCATCTCTTTTGTCTCGGACATCTCGAGAAATTCAATTGTCAGCTCGTTGTTGTAACATTATCCAACATAATTGTGAACATAAAACTTGTACTAATTACATCACATACAGACGATGAACTATCATGCATAGATGTTTTCTTGAAAAATCTCTTGAATTGGCAATGTTAACAAAATCTATCAAACAAAATAATAGTTGCTAAGCGTTACTGAAACAAAAAGAGGAGTCCTGATTCACACAAAACAACTGAAATTAATAATTGAAGTATTTAATCATATGCTAAGAAGTTAATAAGAAGGCACCAAATATAACAGAGAAACTTACTTTTTCTGTTTTATCTTACTAGAGATTGGTTCCTAAATTTTGCTATTTGTTTTGCTGAACTGGATATCTAATTTTGATTTTGGTTAAATTATATAAGTGTTACATGAGAAGAAATATAAATTTTCTGTCTAATGTTTTGTGGATATCTCCTACTAGGTGGTTTGCCTTTTCTGTCTAATGTTTTGTGCAATAAGTGCTCTTTGTATTATCTTCTCATTGGTTTTCGGATGGGATGATCCAACTCTGATGGACTATACTTCCATTCATTAATTGCAATTCTTCTTGGGTGGATATACCCTTGATATTTTTATTGAACTAACATGGGTCGTAATGGGATTACTTGAATTAACTAAATTGTTATTTCGAACCAAAAAAAGTATAACAGAGAAACTTACTTTTGCTGAACTAGAATAGTTGCTAAGTGTTACTGAAACAAAAGGAGGAGTCCTGATTCACGAAAAACAACTTAAATTAATAATTGAAATATTTAATCACCTGCTAAGCAGTTAACTTAAAAAACAATTGAAATTAATAATTGATATGATAAAAGCTTTGAAACAATAACTAATAAAAGCTCTTGGTGTTTGACTAAATTATTAAACCAATGACAACGGTGACTAAGGAGACTTGGCTATTATATAAAGTGGTTGAACAGATATATATCATAGTTTTGGAGTCATATATACGCGCCTATACTTTGTAGAAATACAAATGCATATATTTTTTTGTAGAAATATCGTAGTTCACGGTTGCATTCATGCAATTCTAAAATATTTCTAGCATAAGCTCTTGTTGTTTGACTAAAATTATCAAATCAATGACCGTCCTCCCAACAAAGCCACTTAAAAAAAAGAAGGCACCAAATATAAAAGAACATGACAGAAAGCTCTTGTTGAAATTAATAATTGATATGCTAAAACCTTTTCTGTGAAGTTGCTGACAAAAAAACATGCACAAAAAATAACAGCAATGACTGATACAATCAAGCAAACTACGACAAAAGAATACCTTGTCAAAATAAACTCTGGTGGGTAGAAAACGTGCTGCAGATTATGGAAATTGCTCATTCACTTGTACCTGGATGACAGAGAATAGAAATACCAAGAAGAGGTATATATCTAAAAAAATAGGGTTCATGAGGATATTTTAGTCTTTTCTCATTGCTAATGTTTTCTCTCAGATATTTTTCCTTCCATTACACTCCATCGGGAGGATATATTCATTATTTTAGAAGGTTACTCTGTTCCTTCCATTACCATTAACCTCCAATTTAATTTGAGAACCAAACAAGATATATTGCCAAATTTTCCTTTCATTCCTGTTCCATTCCTCTCATTACACTCTATTCAAACACAGTGTAAAGTCAGAATTGCACCTTAGTGTGTTTTGTGTTCTTTTAAGGAGGGCACTATAAAATAGAAATTTTACCTCCAAAATCAACGAATGCATACAAAACGTACTAAATCATTTGCTACTATTTCTGAAATATTATGCAATTTCATAGTTTAAAATGTTATATGAAAGAACTAAGCCTTCCTGATTGATGTTGTTTCCTCGGTAGCTGCATATTTTGTTGCTATGCCCTCAGAAATAAGGTTGTATTGATGGCCAATTGCTTTGGAAGGATTGAGAATCTCAAACTCTAATTTTAGAATACTGGAGAGTGCAAATTTTAATGTGGATTTTATAACCTTTTCCTCGTCCTTAACTAATAGCTCGTAATTCTCTTCTAAAAAACTCTTCTCACTCTTGCTAATCATCTTCTTCCTTGAGCTTCTCCTTTTCGATGATCTAATCCGCTATTCGAAATCCATACTACTTCTTTCTCTCAGGTAATATTTCATCATTATCAGTAGTTTGCTTTGATTATTTGCAAAAAAGAGGAGAAATGTTGATGTGCATCACTTGATATGCACATCTCAAATGGTTTTGCAAATTGCCAAAATGAGGAGTTTGTTGGATTAAACTCATCTCTTGTTTGATAATTTGCAAAACAATTAAGTACTAACCTTGCACATGAGTTTTGGTGAAGATCCAGGTTAAAACATGTACATACTGATGTCAAACAATGATCAAATATGCCATAGACAAGTCAAGACATGCTCAAGTTATCAAGAGAAGGCTTCACAGTGCCAAACAGAGCACAACGTTACCATAACGCTCCAGAACCTATCACAATGGGTCAGCAACCCATCATAATAGGTGTCCAACCCGTCACAACGGGTCAGGAGGAGAGAGAGGCATCAGCAGCATGAGTTTTCCCGTCCACAACGTTACTGTAACGCTTGGCCAAGGCATCATAACGCCTCTCAACCCGTTATAACGGGTTCCCCAAGCGTTATAACGGGTTCCTGCAGGATTTGGCACACATGATAGCTGCATAAGAGAATAAGGACATTTCTGGAAGTTGCTCAAGGCGTTACAATGCCTTCCTCCATGCGTTATGGAGTCAGTGTAATGCCAGGGTGTAAATTGAAGGTTCCAAGATCCCAAGAAGTGCCCAACATATATATAAGATGCAGAAACGAACTAGCAAGGTATGAAACACCCCCTATAAGCTTTCAAGCATCAAATTGAAGTATTGAACACAACAAAGAGTCTAATTCAAGTCTCCTCCAACTACCTAACCTAGAGAGCATTAGAATAGCTTCTATTCTCTTATTGTCAATCCGAGAACAAACCCTTAGCTAGATTTTAGCCTTCGGTGCATCATATTTGTGTTGTCAAGTGGTGCATCCCTGTCCTTGATCATGTTGTCAATTGGACATTTTTACCATGTAGTGTGGTGTTGCCCCATACATTGGTCTAGGAGAAGAAGATTGACTAGCTTATTTAGAAGAAATCAAAGATCGGCTTCGCACTTTGTAAAAGAACACTCGTTTTATAGAGAAATCAGACCAGAAGGAAGTTGTTTCGGAAGACTCGTGGACGTAGACCTAAGTTGATTGATAGGTCGAACCATGTTACATAGCGTGTTTTCTTATTCTCGATTGCTTTTTCTTCACACTCTCTCTCTTTATTATTTTACTCTTTGTTGATTTGTGATTTGCTCTATTACTTGTAGAAATTGCTTGCTCTAAATCTTGGCTAGATAATTAAGATCTAAAATCTTTTAATTTGAAACTGTTGATTGAAAACACTTTCGTCAAGTAATTTGAACTTAGTGTTGCACTTTAAGTCTCAACCCTATTCTTTGAACCAAGAACTCTTGAGATATTTGTCTTCAACATAATGGGGAGGGAGCCTAAAGTTGCACCCCATTTGAGATCTTTTTTCACGTTTAAACGAATTACTTTGTATATTTTTTATAATTATTTTTATACAAATTGAGAGAAATTTTAGAGCATGTAATACACCCAATGAATTTTTTATCACTCCTTCAGTACTTCACTTTAGTTGAAAATAATCAGACAATTCCAACCAAATAAAGTATATATCATTGATTGAATATTACATGCAGCATTAAACTCATTGAGCAGTTGACTTGTTCATCTCTTTGGAGTTCAATAATCATTGAATGTGATTTAATAGCTTCAAAAACTTATTTCATTAGTAATGTTAATTGTTGAATATAAATATGAACAAACAATCAACATATATATACATGTTAGATTTACAAGACACAGTCAATAGATTTAGTATGTGATTTTCATTTGATTGAAATACTTAATATACTGTAATATTTTTTATGTAATAGCCAAAAGTAATTATTTTATTGTAATATGATATCACACTTTCACTACAATGCGTGAATCACTTACTAGTTTTTCACACAAGGTTCAAAACGTCTCATTTTATTTTTACTACTCTAGTCTGAGTCATGCTCCAGTAAATAAAACCAACCTTATTACTATATCCAAACCACAAGCAGGGCTGTCAAACGTTCAATAAAGTCACAGAAGAGAGCTCTGTCGTTTGTGTTTCGTTTAGGAAACGATAATTTTTTTTGTTTCGCTAACTGTTTCGTTAAACAAACGTAATGATTTTCATTTTTGTTAATCGTTTCGTTTGAATAAACGACTAAAACAATTATAACGTTTGAATTTTTTTTCGTTTAATAAGTAGTCATATCAACATATTCCAAATAATTCAGAAAAAATAAAAAATCACAAATTCATTCAATACATGAATTCAAATAAGTACATAATACATTAATTGAAAAACATTGCCCTTCTTTACCCACACCAACAGAAGATGTTTATCAATTAAACTCTCCTCATTATGTTTCATCCCATTACCACTTCCATTCCTTTCATATCATTACAAAATTCTTGTCAGAAATCAGAACTCCATACCATTATAAAAATCTTTGCACAATAGATCTGCAAATACAATCAGATCGAGATGACTAATTGCTCAAAATGGAGCTCGAGTAAGGACCTACCATTTACTAGTAACAAGGTTGAACAAGCTTCAACACGAGGCTGAGCAATCTTCACACGAGACTGAGCACACTCCATTTACTAGCAATCCTAAACCTATCACTTGCGATCTCCACAACCATGAGGCTCTTCATAGAATAGAAATGAGGTTGTGCGATAGAGAGATAAAGAGATAGAGAAAGCTATGTGAGAGAGAGGAAATAAATTCGTGCGAGAGAGGTTGGTGAATTAATGAAGAGAGGAAAAGGAGGAAGTGTGACAGACTAACAAGAAGAAAGAGAAGAAAGGATGTGGTGGTGGGGTTAGTGTCTTACAACTATCTCCTTTTTTTTTCTCTCCTTGACATTTCTCTCAATCAAAATACTTGTACATATTGTACATATGTAGAATATTAAACGGTAGAGCGGTATTAAACGAAACAAAATAGGTTCATTTTGTTTCTGTTCCGTTCAAACAACAAAATTTATTCCATGTTTCGTTGCTGTTTCGTTGGGTCAAACAAAACTCAATCTGATTTCGTTAAACGGAACGAAACGAAAAACGATCGAAACGACTTAATATTGACAGTCCATTCACAAGGACCTGTTTTTTTAGAGAGATTTTTTATCTTCAAAGAGGAGAGCTCATTTGGACCTTCCACATAAATATCAATGGTTCTGATGTAATAATATAAAAATCGGATCGTTACTTCTTAATCGACGATTGATTAAAAAAAATCTCTGGAGGATTTCGTTTCGCCATCATTAGCCCAACCCCTTTGTCAAGCCTTACGGGCCAAGTCGGTGTTTCTCGACTTCTCGTAGTCTGACGAGCAACCGTAACCCTAGACAGCTCTTAGTTCCGTCACCGATAATCTCTCCAGTTCCGACGTACACCGATTGTCCGACGACGATCTCCGTACCAATCACCACCTCATCTAAACAGGTAGGTTATCCCTCGGTAGTTACAGACAGGTTCGCTTTTTCTTCTTTTTTCCTATTTCCTTTTCCTTGTTAGGAATTGTTCAATTATCGTTTGGTGACTGTAGGCCGAGCGATTGGATTTCTGGTCATGGATGTCGCTCCGGTGCAGGTAGAAAATTTGAATTTGATGTTTTATTTTTCTCTTTTATCCCTGCAATTTCAGTTTAGTCTTGTACTGGATGTTAGTTATTTCTTTTTAGTTACTTCAAGTACATATTTATTGTGCTTGTATTACTTATCTAGCCGTCTAAGTCTCTAAGACCAGAGACCAGCGTCTAATAACTATTTTAAACTTCTAAATTTCCTCTTATCCAATGTGATCGTCTGGATAAATTTTGAACTTCCAAAATAGAATGATGTTCTCATAATCTTAATCTTGGATAATTTTTTTGATGGTCTGTACTTGTGTAGTTGTGTATCACATGATGCTAACTGCTTAAAAGAAGCATGCAAATTGATGCTCCCTGGTGATTCTTTGCTAGAACATCTAGACATTCCACAGCACATCTTAATCCATTGGGCTCAGTTATTAGGGATTTTCACTATTTGTTTGTTAGATTGTCTGTTGAGACTTCACGTACCATTCTGAAGCATTTATCAGAACACTGCACTATGTTTTTTTTTTTTTTTTGGTGTGATAAGATACTAGACAATTTTTGTTTTGTTTTCCTTTCTCCTTTATTTCAATAAATTGACATTTCGAATCCGGTGTAGGATGTCATGTTGGAGTTTCGAGCTGGAAAGATGTCCCTAGAGGGAACTCGAGTGGTACCAGATACTCGCAAGGGGCTAGTGCGTATTGGCCGTGTAAGCTTTACAAAGATCTCTTCTATTTCTTTCCTTTCTTCTCTAGATTTCCTTGATCTCCTATTTTCATGATGTGGCATTTTATTATCTCATTTTCCAGGGTGAAGAAGGATTGGTCCATTTCCAATGGCTTGATCGAAGCCAGAATATTGTTGAAGATGTATCTTTCATTTTCTTTCTTTTAAATGTTATTAGTATGAAATAATGACAGAGAAATATAGCCATGACTTTGTTTGACCCAATTATCACAGGACCAAATTGTTTTTCCAGATGAGGCTGTTTTTGAGAAGGTAATTTCTCATCACATTTAATGCTTATGTTTACATGTCAAGATTTGTTCTCCATGTGATTTCCTCATGGACTATATTATTCCCGGTTTACTTCACTAGGTGATCCAATCATCCGGAAGGGTGTACATCTTGAAATTCAGTGCCGATGGTAGAAAATTTTTCTTCTGGATGCAGGTAATATTTTATGTGCTACATCTATCCTCGTGAAAAGTTCTTCACAAGCTTGTTTTCTAATTCTTTGCTGCAATCTTTAGGAGCCAAATTCTGAAGGTGATGTAGAAATATGCAACTCGGTCAACAACTGCCTCAACCGGCCTTTAGGTATTGGTTATCTTTTGACAATCTTTCTTTCTATGGGTAAATTCGATTAAGCTATAGCTTTTTTGGTTTTAGATATGATGGGTGACGATGAAGCAGAGGTCTCAGTTCCTGTGCCTGAAATGTCAGAAGAGGCCACTGAGGATGACCTCTCTTCTAGGTATTCCTGATACTATACCTCTGGAGAGGCTAGACAACCACCTTATGTTAGCTTTCTGAAGTTAGCAGTAAATTAAGTAAACAACTGCAGCATGAAATGTTTGTCCATGTCAAGTTCATATTGGTTCTTTAAGCTAACAAGTAGTTAACAGATAGAACATTTACCACTCTATAGACATCTATGTGTTGTCTGAATTTAACTTAATCACAATAAATTCAACATAGTCAAAGGACTTGAGATAATTCAAAAATGAGAAAACCTAATAAAATTCTGTACGTTGGTAAATGATTGCATGGGATATGGTTTGTTAACATTATTTGTATTAGTTCCACCTCAATTTTTCAGCCATTGCAGTTGATCCTTCAACATTTTAAAGCATTTGTTCCTCCTCTTACTTGGATTATCACAGTAGGATAAAACAATTATATTTGCCTAAATGCAGTGTTAGTTTTATCAAATAATTTTGGGCCTCATCTTCTTGCATGCAATAATATAACCTTACCTGTTGTTCATTTATTTTTTTATTTTTTTCGTTATTTATTTATTTATTTTTATATACTTTTTAAGGTGTGTGTTTCTGATATGATATCGGAATCATAGTATTGAATGACAAGCTGTATATTTCATGACTTTATACTTAAAATTCTTTTGTAGTTTGATTTTCAATGATTCTTACTTTTGTTAAAACACGGTGAAAACTATAAAGCAAGGACTCTTTTTGTTCCAGTTATACATTTAAGAGGTCAGATTCCTGCTTTCAGATGAATGCAGTAACAGGAATTTAAGGGGGGCTTTTATAAATCAGACTTTTGCTTTCTTGTATTTAATTATCAGCTTATTTTTGAACTCTTGTAAAGGCTTTCAAATTTATAAGTATGTGAGTTAGAGCAGCCTAAAGATGTGATCTGGTTTCAGAATAATAACTGTTGTTATTTAATTATAGTAACTCCGCCTATGTTTTACATAGCCGGTCCCAAGCCCGGAAAGGAGGGGGGTTGTGATAGGCTTGGCAAGCCAACGTAAAAATTCAGCCAATCTTATGGAAATGAAATCCAATATGAGCTTCATTTCTAGCCTACCCCAACTTGTTTGGGACAAAAGGCTTTGTGTTGTTGTGTTGTGTTATTTAATTGTAGTATTGCCTCTCCACTTGTTTTTTATGAGTATTCGTTTTGTAAATTACTTAATTATTTAGTACTTGCAAATCTGTCACTTCAGGGCTGGAAATTTAGTTGATCAAAGTATGACAACTGATCTGACTGGTGAAGTGACATCTTCTGCTGGACCAGTGCAGTTAGAAGATTTACAGAGAATACTTAGGAATATCCAGGCACCAGGTAACTTGGATGGCATTTCTCAATACGTCATACAATGATTTGTAGTTGCCAGGTTGTTTTACGGTCTTATAGATAGCAATACCATATAGGAAATAAACCATACCATCAGTATCATACCATGATTCGTCTTTGCTGTGTTTTATGTTGGTTTTATCTTAGTCCCTCTTCACCATGATTTTCTTTGGTTTATAGCTGCTGTCAGTTTCATTATAAGCAAACCTCTTGTGAATATGACATATATTTGTCATTTTTTTGTTTGACTAAATATTTCTTTTGCTTGTTTTCTATCAATAGCGACTACAAATCCAGTGGAAGATCCAGATGCTCGTACGTACTATGCTGAAACCAAATACTAAGTTTCCAGTATAATATGTGAACAAATGCTTTTGTGTTATTTGTCTTATTCTTTTCTATTTGGTATTTCCAGGTATAGGACTTGGTGATATATTAAAACCTGATTTGGTTTCCCCACTTATTGCGACACTTCCAATTGAGCAGAGACTAGCATCTTATCTGCCAGAGGTACGGGAAAAAATATAGAGATTCTGGTTATAAATAACGATGTTTCCTTGGTATATTGGTGATTTGATTGATGGACTTATTTTTTTTCCTTTTGGTATGTTTTAACTTTTAAGAATATTATATCATCGGAAGTACCATAACAGGTATAAGACCTGTAATAATAGGTTAGAGCTAAGATATGTATTCTGTATGTCATCCTTACTAGAACACAGCTTTCAGCTTTTGTAGAAATTATTTCTCGTATTTTCTGTAATTGGCCGGTTTAGGAATCTTTGAATGAATGTTAGGCTGGTACTTGCGTCGCATGCTGGTATCAGATAATGCTGTCCTTGAAATTTTAACATTTACTGATATTGCTCTTCTTATTATGCTAATGCAGGGTTCTCAGTCTTGTGCTGATATTATTGAGTTGTTGCAAAGCCCTCCATTTCGTCAACAACTAGACACATTCACACATGTAAGTTCCCTAATATATTATTGCATATAATATAAGCCCAATGGTGTTTTGTTTATCATACTCGAATGACTTGTTTTGAATTGACATTCAGGTTCTTCGTACAGGACAAATAGACCTATCTCAGTTTGGAGTCGACCCAAGCAAATGTAAGTTTTCTTTTTGGGTCAGGGTATCACAATAACTAAATTGGGACCATGCAATATTCTAGTATTAGTCTATGACAATATATTTTGGAGATATAACCCGCATATATAATCTGTCCTCTTGGCGCCTTAGTGTCTTAAAAAGAATGTTGAAGTCTCTTTCTATTCTGCAGATAGATACACAGTGGTTTCTTTCCTCGAGGCTTTAGAAGATTCAGTGGCAAAGGCTTCGGAAACAGAAACAAGCTCAATGCCAAATGATGCCATGGATGAGAGCTGATTAAGACTGTCTCGTACTAGAAGTGAATTTACGCCCAAAATTCAACACTGAGATGATCAGGGAGAAGACTATGTTCATTTTTTCGTTGTTGGGGCTCAGGTGTCTTGTATTGGTATGTTATGGTTTGTTATGTTGTTGTAACTTGTAATGCTTCAGATGGATAGTGATTACTTAATAAGGTAGCCTACTTTAGTTTATTGTTTTGCAACTCTTATTAAGTTCTTTTCCTAAAGTAAGTCTTTTAGCTAATCGCCCGTGCAAGTTACTGTTCATGATTGGGAGTACTTTATGGAAAATTCTGGTCACGGTACTATATGAAATACATTTATATTTATAATAGTTCAGTTTTTGTTTATAGATTCAAATTCGACGGTTTCCATCCAGCTGTCAATACAAAAAATAAATTAATGTAGAAGATTGGGATTCCCCCCTTCTCTTGTAAAAACCCCAGATCACATTTTCTTAGCCGTGTTGTTTGATGAGCTTGAGCTTGCTTGTTCGATTCTTTTCTTTGTGATGGCTGACTTGCTTGTTTGACGTGCTTTGTTGTTTCCTTTCGTTGTCCCTTTTATGTGATTAGCATTAGTAATGGCACTAAACTGAATTGCTTTAGGGCCTGTGCCAGTACTTTAGGAACTGTGGCTGTGCTGAGCAGTGTTGTTTGTGCCTAGAATTGTTTTTGAACTTGGGGATGAAATCTGTTGGCACCAGGCTCTGAATTTAACGGTGATATGGGTGGTTTACTTATCGAGGCTAAGCAGAAACTGAATTGAAATGAACTGGTAGGGGTGCTGGCACATTTGAAATGAAATGAACTGAGTTGCTATTGAAGATGGTTTTCTTTGCTGTGTTTGCCTGGGTTGGTTTTTACTGTGACGTCTGACTTACCTGGTATGATTTTGCTGATGCCCTTGCCTTCACGATCAAATGACAATACGGTTCCGAGTAGCGTAACATGTCTCTTAAGCATCTCTAGATGATCAATTAAGCTGCATCAGTTCAACCTAATTTCGTTCTCGCCATCACTAAACCAATTTGTACGCCAATTCAACATATCTTAATAAACTACAAGCGACCGTCACATATCTAAGGAAAGAGAAACTTGGAATTATTATAGAAAAGAAACACCAATGTCTTCACAACAAAGTAAACCCATTAACTAATGAACAACAGCAGAACAGCTAAAGCATTGTGGTGTTTCGGGAGATGAAGATGTGAACATAAAACTGAGAATTCAACAAAAGAGATAGTATCTATATTTATTTCAAGTACATTCATTCATTAGTCTCAACAAAAAGACCAGCATGGGGATGCAAGCCGGCTTCTTTGAGTGTCAAAGAGTGCTTTTCTGGGCCGTAGGCTACTCGGGGAAAATTTGAAACAAGGCTATATTTGTCAGTCTTCAGGCAACCCAACGAATCAACATAGTCATAGAGTTTACTGATTGTAGCCGTGCTATGGAACCTCCTCTCTTTACGCTCTCCAGTAGGAAACCGTACAAGAACCTGTCATTCCATAGAGTTAGGAAAATCATGAAGAGGGGCAATTTCACATGGAATCTATGTAAAACATCACGTGCATATCCTAAGGAGAAACCAGGGATCTAGAGTAGTAGAGTTTACATGGATGTATTTTCGGTAAATATCACAATAACAATTGTTTGCGAAACATGCCCAAGATTCACTTCCCAACTATATCTAGGAGCTTGAAGAAATTTGTTGTTATGTGCATTTAACTAATCAGCATCATACGGGTCATAAATACTAGAATTCTCATTTTGCAAGGTGTTCAGCATCTTTAGAGGATTTGATAAGGGGGCTCACTTGAAAGATTTTCTAATAATGACAATTAAAAGCAAACAGTAAGCCTCACCTGGGTAACATCAGGACCCTTTTCTGGTTCAGATCCAAGCGACATAGCTTTCTCTTGCCGCCTTCTTGCTAAAGCAGCTTCTTTCTCTGCAGCTTCCCGTGCTGCTCTTTCCAGAGCTTCTTCTTCTTCCTTGCGTTTTGTCTCTGCCTCTGCAGCTTCTCTATCCCTCCTCTCTTGTTCTTCTCTCCTCTGACGCTCTCTTGCCTGATCAACACCCAAGGAAAAATGAAACAAAATGCAGGATAACCAGAAAAAAAAAACTGAATAAAAGAACTACATCATCTACAATGAAAAAATTAATTTAATGGCAGTCACTATTCGAGTTGCACACATGGAATATCAATCAATAAATTCAATACACAAATATTAGCTAATTTGCCTAGAAACAATACACATGCACATGCGCTGCACAAAGAAACAAACATTACCTGGTCAGCTTCAAGTGCAGCTCTATAGGCAGCATCTTGTTCCTCTCTCAAACGCTGGTTGTTGCGCCTTTCCTCTGCCTCGATCCGTGCAGATACCAGCATGGGGGCGCACTCCTCAACCACTCTTTGAAGAATTGTTAGCATTTCTTCTGGTGATTTGGGACCCTCCATCTTTAAAACACACCCAATGCAACGGAGACAAAATAAATTTAACTTAAGCAGACAAAGCAGTCAAAAGTACATAGGTGCCATTCAACTGGGATCACGCTCTCTATCTTAACAAGCCCCAATCCAGACACTCAAATTACAATTAAAAACAAAAACCAAATTGAAGTATATCAAGAGTGAATCCTATTATGGCCCACAAGGTATAAGTTGGCACTTTATACTTGTAGTTTTGTATAATATTAGTCCTTATTTTCATGCTAAAATTAAAATAATCAGTGCACCTGCTGAAGCAGCACAATTTGTTGCTGCGTTGATGCCATTACAACAGCGCAAAATGGAAACCGAGAAGCATTGAGGCTATTGCTCATCTTAAATCCTTCTGTTCGCCTTATGCTTCCTCCCCACGCCACAAAATTTTCATTAATAAAAGCAGCAACAGGGGCAGAGCACAGACAATTTTCACAGAGAAGTGGTACATCTGGGTGTTCTGGTGAGTGGAGATAAACAAATAACAGTTTGAACTCCCTTTGAGACCTTTGGAGGGCATCCATGAAACTCTCAGCCACAAACCGAGGAGCTGTACCTGTCATTATTTTTTTAAAACAAAGCTTAGTTTATCCACTGATACTAATTTTCTTTTTGTCACTGACTGACTTGCGCCTTTCTTGGTGTCAATTCTGCAACTAAATATTGGATAGTAAAACATGTGTCGTATCAATTCTTTTTCTATCAACACATAGGAAGTCTTAAGTTGAGTTTTCTTTCTAAAGGAACACATTTTATGGTAATATCATTTCCCATAAAGAATCATTGCTACAAACTGTTATATTGAATCTAGTTTTCTGAATCAGACCAAGCCTGCCAAATATGACTTAGCAGATACAACTGAAATAAGTGTGTGTCAAAACAAATGTATCCAATCTGTCCACATATGAATGCTACCAAATTTCATATTGAATTTGTTCTAATTTGAATGCAATAACATGAATTGCAGCTGTTACAAAGGCTCCTCCTGTTTAAAAATGAGAGAACTGCTGATGTTTGACAAGAACACAACAAACCTGAGGATCCGAAATCCCTCATGAATTCGTTTACAAACTGAGCAGCTTCAGCTGCTGATGTTGACTGAGTAACAAGCCGATCAGAGCCGTCGGCTGAGGGTGGCCCCGCAAGGCCAAGAAGAGACAAAGAACGAGACAACACACTCCCAGCAACCCACGCCCCGAGCCGAATGGACCCCACAAAGAGACTTACCCCACCAGAAACAACGTAGAAGGGTAGAGTAATGAGCCTCCACGCGATCCCAGGTGGAGGGGGTGGTCCCCCAGCTTGAACGACGGGGAATTGAGGCGGCGCCGAGGCGGGAGGAGGCTGATATAGATTCCGGTCGCCGGAGGTAGAAGCGGAGGGAGGCGGAGTCGTGAAAGTCGAGATGGCTTGTTCGAGGTCCCAATTGTTCGCAGCGAGGATCTCAGAGCAGAGATCCGGGTCGTCTAGACCAGTGATTGCTTGGAAATAAACGATCTTATCCTGCGCATCCTCCGACATGATCGCAGAGAATAAGGTCAGAAGCGCAGATCGACAGTCGGGTATTGAAGAGATGGAGAGAGACGAGTCGGATTGATTGGTTTATACAAGAAAGGAAACAAACAAGATTACGAGTCTACGAGAGGGTTCTTTCTTGGGAAGTATGGTAACCTTCTTGCTTGTTTTTTTATTTACTTTTCGGGGATAAATCATAATATACACGTGTGGTTTAGTCAGTGGTGGATTTCTTTTTCTTTTCCTTTTTTACAGGATCCTATTTCCATTACCGAGTTACTGCCGAATTAGCAGCAGTGGTCCTCCTGCAATCTCACTGCTGCTACAGTATCGAGTGCTGCTCGCACAGTGTTTTTGCTATAGTAACAGCGAATTTATAGCGTAACAGTGACCCCGCATTATTTCGAGGGATACGGATTCGTTACTGCCTTACTGCTGAGATAAATCATGCTATATCAGTGAATTCACGTCTGCTGCCGTAGTTTTTCGAGGAAAGTATCATAGTTAGAGGTAGGCCTGTCAATGATCGGTCGTTTAATCATTTTTCGTTTCGTTTCGTGACAAATGAAACAATTACGATCAAAGATATTTCTTTCGTTTAAATAACGAAACGGTTAATGAAAACATATTGTTTCGTGATCGTTTGTTTTGTAGTTTCGTTTGTGACTGTGTATTGTTAGAATTATTTTGATTTCAGAGAAAAACTCTATGCTGAGAGAAGATGGTGAGAGATGAGATGAATGATTGCTCGAATGAGGATATGAATAATTTAATTCTGATGTATGATTAGCATCGTTCACCACCAGTTCTTGGTTTGCTTTTAGTGTGATGAGAGAGGAGATGGATGAAAAGCGAAGAGTGAATTTGATCATTATGTTTCGTTATGATCGTTTTGATCGTTATCTTTAACAAAATAATTAATGAAACAAAAAAATTTAATCGTTCATTAAACAAACGGTTAACGCAACTATCCTCTTTCGTGATTGTTACGCACGTTATGCAGGTCTAGTTGGAGGAATCATATTTTTTTTTTGCATTTTTTTACGGTTACTTTCTGCACTCATTTAGTCTGAATCATCTCATTAGATTTGAACGGCTGACCGTCAATAATATGATTCAAAGAAATTTTTGTATTTCTAAATCAAATTCGTTCAAATCAAATTCAACGATTCAGATTAAACGAATGCAAAATGCACCAGTAAAAATGAATGCAGAAAATATTGTTTTCATTGTTGGCAATGTTATACTAATCAAGTAATGGTGATGGATGAAGTTTATAATTTGTTAAGCGCAAAGATGAAGTTGGAACACAAGTAGTATCAGGCCTACTTTTAAATAGTACGGGCTTCATATAACTTAGGTTGTGCTTCAGCACGTGAAATCAAAAGGAAAGGGAAGGAAAAGAAAGGAACGACATGAAAGGAAGGTGATAGGGTTACTTGCTCAAGCACAGCAGGAAATGGCAGGAAAGTAAGTTTGGTTTTTCAACTAAGTTTAGTAGATTACAGTATATTAATCTCGTCTACCCTCCAAATTAGGAGGGAACGAGAATACGCTTGATACGATTTGTCTGGGAGATAGCCTGTAGGTGATTTTAGACGCATTTGGGTGGAGGACAGTTAAACGGGGGTGTTTAACTATCTTTCTCTTTCTCAGGGAATGTATGTAGTAGGATCTTTGGTGTGCGTATTGTTCTTGTGACTTGATGCCTTTCCGTGATGTAAGGAGGTGTATATATACTCTAGTATTGTTAGTTTGTTGTTGGTATCGATCGTGGATAGTTATTGGGACGTGACATAGTGGAGACGTGTTCCAATTATCGTTGTAAGGAACGGTCCAATTCGGGAGCTATTTCTGGGTTAAAGCAGTTATTTCGGAACATGCTACTTTTGTTAAGGCGATGTCTATTTCGGGAGGTATCTTTTATATCCGTAAATTGATTCGGGTATTGATGATTTCCTTTCTTGGGCCTCCGGATAATCTGGACTTCCATTGTGGACTTTGATAATCAGATTATTAGCAAAATGACCTATCAACGCTGAATATAATTATTTTATCTTTCCTCCTCTAACCTAGATAAACTTTCTTCCTTCCATACCAAAAACATCTGGAGCAAGAAGCATGACTCTTTTAAGTTTCCTTTTGCTAACTTCTCCTCCTAATTTAACGCGCTGGAGCATAGCCTTAGAAGAAACTTTAGAATCTACTAGAAAATTGAAACTATATATTTTTTTTTCTTTGATTTTCTAAACAAATAAAAGTAATTGCAAATGATCTAGAAATCTAGTACTCTTAGTGATCTCAATGAAATTATGAACTCAATTCCGTGAACACAAAAGTTATCATTTCGTTAAGAAATATTTAATAATAGATGCTCACATTTGAGAATCCCTACATGCTAAAAGAACAAAAAAAACAAGTAATAGACAGTGGACAACCCTGTCATCCTCACCTCCAGACATCTTTGCTATTCTCCTTATTACGAACAAAGCAGATTTAATAGATTTCAGGACTGGCATTTATTAAGAGCATCGTACTAGTATTTTATCAATTACCAAAGACAAATAATATCTACCGAATACATTGCTCTTTAAAAAAGTATGATTAATTGTTCATTGTATTTGAATATCAAAATTTGCGTATTGAAATCCTGGTAGAAGGCTTGTCAGTATCCTAAGCTCCACCAGAAATATTTATTCAGCAGAATCAGGTCACTGTTCTTTCACAGATCCTCCCTGAAGAAAGCACACTCACTGAACTTGCAGATTACATTAAAATAAAGGCTAATCTCCGTAATTCATCTTTATTAAATGTAAACATAACTCATTAGAGAACCTCAGCAAGTTATCAGTATCCTATTCTTAGAAGTACAACAAGAGGAACAAATAACAGTGCATGCATAAATAAGCACAAACTACAAAAAATCTCTCCTAATAAAACCATCTATAACCCCTTCATAATCCCTAAATTCTAAAAACGACAGAGCATATAACAATGACAAATCATTTCAAAACTTCCTCTATAAGCAACTTGGGTTGAGGTTCCATCTTTGCTCTGTCAACTTTCACCTGCTCAGCCTCTAAGAAAGAATCTTTCTCAACTCCTATGATACCAGCAAGAGATGACCATACCTCATTAGGCTGCTCATGCACCCAACACATCAAAAAGTACACCTTTCTCTCCACACTACGTAACATAGCTTTCTCCCTCTTCCCTGCCTTCTCGTTCCCAACATCTTTGTCACTGGCTTGAACCATCCTTCTTACATCACACAAAGCACAGACTAGTGCATTGCCACCCAAAGACAGCAAAGTTGTGACATCGTCCATTAACGCAATAGCAAACTTGAAACCCCCCATAAACCTGTGGACGGGAGAGCAAGCTTGTTCCAGGCAAGAGCTCAAGGCTTCTCTAACTGTCTCAGGCCTAAAATCGTCACCCATTACCCTAGAAATAGTCAGAAAGATAGAGGCAGAGCCTACCGGGTCAGAGCTCCAATCTCCGTTATAGAGGCGAAGAGTGAAGCAATATCCATATAGAACATCTACTAAATGAACTGCCAGAAGAGGGGAAGGTTCAGATTTGGTTAGTTGATCCAATGGAGGCAGAGGGCTGTCAGGACCAGGTGGAATTTCTTTGTCAGTGGATCCCAGATGGTCAGATGGATCTGGTTCATTATTGAATTCTGTTATAAGTTGCCTTCCGTCGCGGCCAAGAGAGATTGATTTAGCAGTAGGTTTAGTCCACCATGGGGCCCAAGGTTCTATTAGCTTGCTTAGTTCGCCTGAGGCTAAGGCTCTCTTGAACTGTCTTAGTTCTTCAGGTGAGAGGTCTTCTAACCTGATTTCATCACCTGAAACAATGTTAAAATCAAAATAATTAATAATTAAGAGTTTCCCAACTAAATGATGTATTTTTTTTAAAATGGACAACTGTAATTGAAAAACTAATTGTGCTAGGAAAGAAATATGTAGCTTTAATAGCATTAGGCAAGAACCACTAAGGGTCCGTTTGGCACTCCAAGGAATAGCCTATTCTTTAGAATAGATTTGCTATTTCAAAAATTGAAAGTGCCAAATACGGATTAGTATTTTGGAATAGAGTTGGTTTTAGCTAATCCGCTATACCACCCATATGGTGGTATAGCCGGTTTAGCAATTGTGGAATAGACTTCGGTTTAGTATTAGTATATTTTAATAGCCGGTTTACTATTATTATTATTCATTAGTGTTATTAATATATTATTATAATATTTATTGTTATTATTATATTATTAGACAAAAACTTAGGTGCACCATTCTAAGTGCTCCCTAGGTACTCCAATCAATCCGTACCATTTGATTGAAATGTATGGTGCGAATCTTGATGCATTTGAATGGTACGGATTGATTGGAGTACCTAAGGAGCACCTAGAATGGTGCACCTAAGTTTTTGCCTTATTATTAATATATTATTATAATATTTATTGTTATTATTATATTATTATTATTATAATATTATTATATTTAATTTTATAATTATATTATTATAATATTATATATTATTATAATATTATTATTATATTATATATTATTATAATATTATTATTATATTATTATATTTTTATATTATTATAATATTATTATATAGAATTGGGTTATGGTGCAACGCGATGCAAATGCAGCTGTGCAGCGCGATTTTTAGATCGTTTGATGTGCTTTAACGATCGCGTCAGACGATTTGTTGAGGAGCCGAAAAATTTAATCACTGGAGAGCTCCATTTAGTTTCCGATATTGAAAAAAATAAAAATTCGGAACCTCTCTTCTCTAGCGACTCTCTCTTCTTTCCTTGATTCGTCTCCTCTGCCCCTCTTCCTCCGTCCGATTGTTAGGAACCTCTCCTTTCTTCGATCGACTAGCAACCCTTCCAAGAGCAAGCCAACTCGCCCGATCGACTGTCTCTATTGATCCTCCCTCCTCTGCCCCTCCCAAATTGATCGACCGTCTTAATGGGAGCATGCCACCAGACGATTTGACGGGACTCCACATGAGCAAATTGTCTGTGCCCAGCATTTTGGCGAGCAAAGTATATAACTCAGACTCCTATAGTCAATCTGGATTTGGTCGGATTTATTTTGGGGATGTCAAAAGGCTCTGATCACAGTGAAACTCCACTTAATGTAAACACACAAGCATAAGAATTTAGTCAATATGCTCTCATGTTTTTTTTTCTGGTATCTATTTTTCTGAAAACCAAGGCATAAACCAGAAAAAATGAAGAAAAAGAAGTAATCAACAAAAAAGAGTAAATTTTTTTTTGCTGTTTTCAGTTTGATTTTTCATGTACGGTATACACATAAATCTGAAATTGATTAAATGATGCATCATTTATGAACTTAACATATAGTTTCATCACAGTTCTGGGGTTCTTAATTTTTGACTGATGCATTGAAATTTAAGCTTAAATAGAACGATTACTAGAAACTAAGGCTTTAATATTACTCGAATCAATCACACATAGCCTTAATTTCCGCATTCACAATTCTTTTCCAACATTACTTGATTGCCATCCATTATGAAAAAGTGAGATCCTTGGCAGCCTCTGCCAAGTTATTAGAAAATAATAGTGAGAGATGATAGCCAGATAGTTAGGAATAGGTCCATGATAATTGTTGGTAAACTGAGCACTATATTTAAGTTCTAGTTTTGATTTGCAATTGATCATACTGAATTGAGTTGCACATATGTAACTGGATTTTCTGCCAAAAAATAAAAGCTCAATTGAAGCTTTGTTTGGCATAAACAAGAAAGGAGGGAACAAACAAGAAAGGAGGAGGCGCGCTTGCCACCGGACCTAAATCACGAAGAAAAGGGCAGAGGAGATGACTGACGAGGCTTGGTTTTAGAATGGAGGAGTTGTTTCGCGAGAGAGAGGGTTCTGGTTTCTGAATCTCTATTTTATTTTATTTTTCAATATCGGAAAGTAAATGGAGATTTCATTGGTTCAATTCATTTGCTAATTTGCGAATCGATTAGCACGTTCGTTAAAGCACATCAAACGATCTACAAATCGCGCTGCACCATAACCCAATTCTTATTATATATTATTATTATAATATATTATTATATATTATAATAATAATATTATTATATATTATAATAATAATATTATTATATATTATAATAATAATATTATTATATTATTAGTCTTAATATCACCCTTCAATTATTCTATTCAAAATCACAAGTGCCAAACAACATTGAATAGTCTATTCTACCACTCTTCTACCACTCTTCCAAAATCACACTATTCTAGCTCTATTCTACTTTTTTAGCTATTCTAGTTCTATTCCTTGAAATGCCAAACGGACCCTAAGAAAACTACTCTTCCTAGATCAATACAATAGGAAATAACAAGAAACAAAATTGTAGTAATCAATTACCTGAAATAACCTTCTGAATTAACTCCTCAGATAGCATAGGCTCTGCAACAAGATATCATGTAATAAATATCAATCATCTGTCTAACAATTATCAATTAAATTTGCTCAAAGGAAATGCTAACTGAGTTTGCTCATAGCAGATATTAATAGAATGCAAGTCCTGTTGTTAGGTTGAACTGCTGCTTTGGTTTGATAAACTTGACCTGTTTTCAGATGGATCTGTTGTGAAGTGTGGTAAAGAGGAGTACTGGCACCTGAAATACCGTAACTACATGTATAAAGGTAAGCACTAGTATTTACCATGCTAGAGAATTTCCAAGAGTAATAATCTTCCTTCGTATTCCCTAATCCCTACTTGCTAGAGCTTTCCTACTCATTGCTTGGTTTGCTTGAAATGATTTTCAAAATGAGAACACATATTCTAGGCTAATTCCATTTCCTGTCACAACCATTGAGAACAACAAAAGAACCCCAGAAATTTTACCATCTTCATCATCAGAGGGTACATTATCTTCGTCTTCAGAATGAAATCTTTTCAGAATATCCATCATTTTCCTCTTTGTTTCTTCTTCAGGCTGCGTTTGTTGCAGCTCCGCCATCACGTTGTCTCGCATGAAGGATTCAGTGCACCGCATGCTGTGCCCCTGTGAAATGCATCATTTTAAGGGTTTCTTATAAGCTCAACTGTAAACAATATAAGAAGAGAGCAACATTATTTAATTTGACAACAGAAAGAAGGCATTATTTATTTCATTCTTTTATAAAATCAGAGCAAACACACAAGCATTAATTAGAAATTTAGAATAATTTTCAGGAAGGTACAGGACTAACTGGAAGAAGGGTACTGAAAAGACGAGGTAATGAGAGGAACTAATATAAATTGAAATGCATGAACAGCAAAAAAGACTCACCTTGTAGCAAGGAAGGGAACAATAACGAGTGTTGCATCTGGGACAGGTATACTGGGCAAACTGTTTCTGACATCTGTAAGAGAGCACTCTTAGAATCAGGTTGTGAACTTAGACACTTCAACAATGTATCATCTAGTAAAAAGTTCCTACGGAACAATGACTATCATACCAGTTGGTCAGCATACTGTATCAGTTACAATGAGTTGCATAATCAGAGACCTATATAGTTGACGAGCTTTTGTCCTAAATAGAACCAATAAACTGACCCACAGACTTCACCAACTAATTGTTCAGGCAACCAAATAAACTATGAAATTGTAAAGCAAAAGAGGAAAATCTGTACAGGCAAAATTAATCACCAAAAAGGTACAAGGTCATCATTTAGCATTTAGGTTTACTAACCTGTTGGTAAAACAAAATAAATCAACGGGCATAAAAAAAAGATAGATTTTAGGTTTAACAGTAGGAGAACTCACACTCGGCAAATGATCCTGGAATCAGCAAAAGAAAAGCTTGAGGAACCACCAGGTTCGGACACCACCACTTCCTTCTCCATCTACTGTATTATCTACTGCTTCAGTTTGCACTCTAAGTTTATACTTCCTCTCTTTATATTTTTTCGATTTGGTTAGTCTTGTGTTGCACGGGTGTCGGAGTCTGAGATCGAAGGGATTGGAGAGGATATTGTTCGGAGATCGAAGGGGAGGGAACACTTGCAGCAGACGCTTCTCGTTCGAGTCGGAGCTTCTCTCCTTCTTCCTTCTCTGGAAACTCCACGGGCTCTCGCTCCACCTTCCCCTCGAACGGGTTTTTTGTGTGCTAGTGAAATGTATGTTTTCGTTCGAGGAAGATGGGCCCAATAGAGCTTTCAAAAGCCCACCTAAATTTTAGCCTAATGTGGGAGAGCGGACGAGTCACGAGTACCCAAAATCAGTAAATTATCACTAAAGTGCAACCCAAAATCAGTAATCAGGACTGGTATCCAACAGCATTTAAAACTACTCGAAAAATAAATAAATTCTTCAATTAGAGACGAGAAACAAAATTTGGACAGTACTCAGAACCATTGATCTGAGAGAGAGGAGAGCACGCGGAGAGAAATCGGAACCAACACACGAAGCACGGAGAGAGAGGCGAATGGAGGAAACTAGTTCTGTCACGAATTGGTATCCGTTATTATTCCGACCAACATAGTCGTGTTATTACCATTTGAGTCATCAAATTCTAAATAAATCGTCGGATCGAAGAGATAAGTCGAGGAGAGAAACCGATCCCAATCATTCTGTGAGAATCAGACGCTCCAGAGTGGAATAACATAACTCTGTTATTCCTTCGAAATAATAGTAGATTCGAACTCGTTCTGTCACATGACAAGGGATGGTGCCGTACTAGCCGCAGGGGTCTGAATTCATTAAGAGAATTCAAGAAGAGAATCCGTTGGGTCAAAAGTTAGGTACTAGATCCTAAACTTCTATTGTCCGAAATAATAGTCATACTCACAAAAATAACATCATTATTGACAGAAATAACTATTTTTATGATATTCACTCCTGAAGACTCAAAACTACATATTGGAGTATAAGAGTATCTTCATCTCTGAAACTCTTGTAGTTTCTAATTTGACGTGATAGTTTCTAAATGAGTTTCAAAAATGTAGATGAGTTTTCTATTTAGAAATTTTGCTCAAGAGTTTCTTATTTAGCAACTATGCTTTAGAGTTTATAAACTCTGACGTGGCTTAATCATTAGCTAAAATTGATCTGTCTCCCATAATATTGATAATATTTGCTGACATGCCAATTTAGAAACTCTAACTTTTTAGTTTTAGAGATGGAGAGTTTAGAAACTAAAAAAAAATTAAATTTCTAAAATTGATGTAGCAATAATTTAGAAACTCCAAGAGTTTTAGAGATGGAGATGCTCTAAGTAACTAGGAAAGAAGTTTTTGTCTGAATTATTTATTGTTAATTAGTTAAATTTCTTGTTAGGTAATTGCCCATTGATTGATGGTTATATAAAGAAGCACAATAACAATTGTAAAGTTGTCATTGAATTAAATAGAAAATTACTATCTTTCTTCTTTTTATCTTCTTTTCTTTCTTTTAGCTATTTTCTTACAATTCTTCTTAATCGAGACGAATTGATTCAATTCCAGAGCTAATCCATTGTAATTAGCATTATCGTATACTTAGATATACGACAAGTGGTATCAGATCGGTGCATCGGTAGTTTCTACTATTTCTTTTTTTTCGTTAATGGCTATTGGTACGGATCGTGATTTCACTACACCAACTTCAATTGAGAAATTATGGGTTCGTATGAGCGGATGCTGAGCGACCTATACGACAAGAAGCAGCTCAACAAGAAGTTATCTTGCAACCGGTCAATGATCAATTCGTCATCTTTGAAGCTACGATGCAGAGTGATACAGAAGAGTGAATTAAGTGTATGGATGCAAAAACTCCTTCACACACTGGGGTGTGCATGTTATCCATTACTCAGACCATACAAGCAACATAAGCTTGAAGCAAGATCAGAAGAGTGTGTATTTCTAAGATACTCAACTCTGCATAAAAGATACAACTGCCTTCGTATTCCATCAAACAAACTCTATGTCTCCAAACATGTAGTCTTTGTAGAAAAATATTTGCTTTCACATCACCTGCTATGACTTCTGAATTAACAAGTTCTCATAACTCTTCAAAAGATACCACACTAGTAATTCTACCATCTACTTCAGATCCAACAATAGATAAAAAAAGCTGCTCTAGATCAATCATGTACTGATCATACCATCTCTCCTTCACCTTCTTCCCAAAATATCCCTCATCCTCCACCTCCTCCATCTCATTATATGGTCACAAGAACCAAAACAAAATCTCTCTGACCAAGGAGGTTCCCTGATCATCAAATCTACTCAGTCACATCATCATCCGAGTCAAAGAAAATGGAGCCCACTTGCTTAACTCACGCAATAAAAAATCTAGCTTGGAGACAAGCAATGGCACAAGAATTATCAATCTTGGCACAAAACTACACTAGGGACTTGGTTCCTCCTCCACCAGATGCACATGTAATTAGAGTTAAATGGTTGTTTAACTCAAGCTCAAAGCAAATGGAAGAATAGAAAGGCACAAGGTCATACTAGTTGTCAAAGGCTATAATCAACAAGAAGAAGTTGACTACTATGAAAACTTTAGTCCAATAGCAAAATCAGTTACAATTATAATCATTCTTACCATAGCTTTATCTCACAACTAGGGAATACATCAACTGGATGTAGATAATGCATTCTTGTATGGTGAATTGCAAGAAACAATATTCCTGAAGCAACCACCTCGGTTTCAAGATCCTTTTTATCCTTCTCGTGTCTGTAATGGACTTAAACAAGCTCCAAGAGCATGGTTCTCAAAGCTCAATAGCTTTATGATAACTCAGAAGTTCCTTTCATCCAAGTCAGACTCATTCTTGTTCATCTTTCAACATGAAAAAATTATCATTTATCTCTTGATATATGTTGATGATATCCTTATTACTAGAAACAACTCAAAGGCTATTCAGAAATTAATGGAAGCTTTAAACAATCAATTCTCACTAAAAAGTCTCGGTTCACTTCATTACTTCTTAGGAATTGAAGTTACAAATCAAGGAACCCAACTGCATCTCTCTGAGACAAGATACGTAACTAGCATCCTAACAAGATTCACTACTAAGCCTTGTCAAACAACAATACAAACTGGTGTGCAAATCTCTAAGTTTGCTGAAAAATCTTTAGAAGATCCTCATCAATACAGATCCATAGTTAGGGCCTTGAAACATAATACTATTACAAGATCAAATTTAACATTTGAAGTTAACAAGGCATCTCAATTTATGACTGCACCAACTGATGTTCATTGGCAAAGAATCTTACTTTACATCAGAGGAACAATCATTCATGGTCTCACCTTTACACCAAACAAGAAATTAGCTCTTCATGCATACTGTGATGCAGATTGAACAGGTTGTCAAGACGATATAAGATCAATAACATATTTTGCAATATATTTGGGTTCAAATTTGGTGTCATGGTCTTCCAAAAAGCAACAAACGGTATCTCGCTCATCTACTGAAGCTGAGTACATAAGTTTAGCAGCAACTGCAGCTGAGTTGACATGGATTACTTGAAGTCTGAATTACACTGCAACCTCAATTACATTACAACACTATGATGTGACAATTTAGGAGCAACTTTTCTAGCATCAAATCTAGTTTTTATGCTCGAATGAAGCATATTGAATTTGATTATCATTTTGTTAGAAAAAATATTGAAACAAAGAAATTGATTGTAAAATTCATCTGTTCTGCTAATCAATTAGGTGATCTTCTTACAAAGAGTCTAGACAAACATAAGTTTCATCTTCTTCGAAACAAGCTTTACGTTTTTGCAAAAATGTCTCGCTTGAGAGGGGCTGTTGAAGAAGAGAACACAATCAAAATTGAAGAACTGGATGACACCAATATTGACACGAATTGAGAAGAAATTGCTAAAGTGTAATTAGTTGTAACGGATTGAACAAACTCTGTTTTGTTATTAGAAGCATTATTAATGCAATCAATGTAATAAGAAATTGGGCTATACATATAAAGCCAGCACTTGTAATACGGATGAAATAAGAAAAAAGCGAAATTGAAAATTCATATTCTCTTTATCTTTTACCGAAGGAATATGTTATACTATTTTCTATGTTATAAATATAAATTCAGATTAAACTATTCTAAGTTTAAACCTTTTGCGAGCGGACTTGTAATACGCATGTTATTCTCTTTATACTTGTAATAGTATAGATTTTACTATTTTCTATGTTATACACGATTTCTTCTCTCGCCTATTTCTTTAGGATAATGTTGCGTAAATATCATATTTGATACAAATTATTGATATCGATATTATTATGCACTTTTATTTGAGTTATCGTGCATATTATTTGAGTTATTACTTATTATGCATGTTATACCATAACTATTTCAGTACAAAAAATAACATGCTATTTTTTGTAATGAAATAGTTATACATGTTATTTTTTTGTACTGAAATAGTTATGGTATAACATGCATAATAAGTCAAATAATGTGCATCATAACTCAATTAAAGATGCACGATAACCGTAGTCTCATCCTAATAATATATAGAAAAATATTTCGTGTTAGAAAAAAAAATTAAGACACTGATCCTCATTTTCAATTATTAGAGCATCTTCATCCCTGAAACTCTTGGATTTCTAAATAATTGTCACATCAGTTTTAGATATTTAATATTTCTTTAGTTTCTAAACTCTCTATCCCTCAAACTAAAAAACTAGGATTTCTTAATTGTCACATCAGCAAATACTATCAGTGCTACGGGAGATCGATAAATTTTTGCAAATGATTAAGACAGTCAGAGTTTATAAATTCTAAAACAAAATTGGTAAATAAGAAACTCATCTACATTTCTGAAACTCGTTTAGAAATTATCACATTAGATTACAAACTCCAAAAATTTTAGAGATGAACATGCTATTTAGATCTACTCTTACGCTTTTAACTTAGTGCCATAATGCCATTGTTCTTTTAACAAATGTTGGTTGTCGGATTTGTTTTTTTTATTCCTTGTTTCCAACGATTTTTTTTTTCTTTGAGATAAGATTGAAGCAAAATCATCTGAATTTAAATAATTTAAAATATTTTAGCCAAGTTCCGATCTCATAACTTTTATATGAAAATCGTAAACCTAAGTCACTAAATTAAGGACCAACTTTTTTCTTGTTTTTGAAATATTAATACGAACAGATTTGTTGTTTTGATTCTGATATATTAAAACCACAACATAAGTTAATCAATATCTCTTTTTTTTCTAATATAAAGCTTCTATTAACTTTTCAAGTAGTAAAGGATAATTTGGACAAGTACCGAATCATATAAAAAATGATGATTGTTGAAATACTAACTACATATAAAAAATGATTTATAATTAATGAACTAGAATCTAATCAGAGTTTGAATTTCTGTCACTCAATATAAAAACTAACATATTTTATAATTAATGAATAACTAACTAAATATAAAAAATGATTTTTTTTTTTCATTTTATCCTTTACTCTATTTAAAAAAAATATATTGTTCATTTAACTTCATTTGCTTTAATTTCGTCCTTAAATTTGCAACAAAAAAAGATAAAATAAAATTAGTCTTGATTATTTTCAATGAAAGAACAAAATACCGATGAAACATTTATTTGCACCAAATAAGTTCTTGAAATCTAAAAATTATTTTAGTACCAATTTATTTTGGAAAAACCTGGGTACTCCAAAAGATAGGTACACTGAATATTCTAGCTCATATGAACCGTTCAATTCATCGAGATTGGTGAAAAGTGATTTCTTAAAAAACATAAAAGTAACGTAAATTACTTTTCACCAATCTCGATTAATTGAACAATCTAGATGAACAAGAATATTCGATGTACATATCTTTTAGATTACCCAAATTTTTGCCATTCATTTTTTGGTTCATAACACAAATTAATTTAAATGAAAGCTCAGTGATCGTCTTGAATATTTTTTTAAGTGAACATGAAAGTAAACTTTTCTAGAAAGAAAAGTGTAGTTATGCAAGAAGTAATCCAATATTTGATTTTATATATTTTCTAGAATTGTCGCCAACACCCTGGTCCTAATGATTGTTTTGTTTGTGTTACATATGTTAGTATCAAATAATTTATTTATATTGTCGATTTAAAAAATAAACTTAAATTTTACAATGTTTTGTATTTTAATTTTTTTATAGAGAGTTAATTACAAAATTAAAGATGCAAAAGAGAAATGTCAAAAGATTCAAGAACAAACATCAAGATAGTTTTAGTAAAATACTTTGTATGTTTGATTAATTTAGAATATTTGAAATTGAATAAATAGAGCAAAGAATCATTCAAAAACCCAACCAAAAACACAAATCGTTGTGCAACGATTTCCAACCTTTGTGTAACGATTTTGAACCGTCAAAAGATTTGGACCATTGAAAGCCAAGTTTGAAAAACCAAACCGTAAACCAAATTCCAGGCTGAGTTGTTGTGTAATGGTTGAGAACCATTGTGTAATGGTTTGAGTTTAGAATTCTCTAGAAAATTCCAGTTCTAATGGTAAAATCTTTTGGACTATAGAGTCAACCGTTATAATGATTTGTTAATCGTCATAAGTCATAACGATTCGAGATCGCTCTAGTTTTTGTCACAACTTTTCTAGCTCAATAAAAGGGGCTGCTCTCAACCCTTCTCCCAACTCTTGCTCCATCTTTCAAAATCATAATAGAGCAATCATCATTACCTCTCTAGAGCAAAAACTTAGACAAATCCATTGCTTAAAATCTCAAGCTCATTTGTTCTAAATTAATGCAAATCATTGAGAGATTTGAGATATTACCATATCATCTATTTTTTTCAACCATTACTTCAAATCTCAAGCTTATTTATTCTAAGTTAATCCAAATTATTGAGAGAAGTTGCTTGTTTGAGAGATTATCTTTATCATCTATTCGTTTCAACATTGTAACTTTTATTTTCATTGGCTTGGTGCTCTACCGGTGTGTGTAAACGATATCATATTCGACATTGCTTATTTGGCTTGATGCTCTACCGAAGTGTGTAAGCAAGACCAAGTTCAAGCTTGTAATTTTCGCTTGTGTTAGTGAATCAGCGCAATCTTGTTACCGTGTCAGGGGGGTTGCGAGTCCTGAAAAGTAGAATTATCAATATCCGAACTCCGTTCAAATCTATGTGTCATCGTGCTTTGCTTTGATTGCAATTTCTTAACCTTATCTATTAATTTTATTGCTAAATTTAGTTTAGAATTGCTTGAATTGTTTGAAATTGTCAAACTTACAAATCGACCCCTGATAGTTTCAAAATTGTTCAAATTAACTCCCTCGAGTTTCAGGTTTCAACAAGATCAGCCTCCTAGTTCCTATCCCCGCTACCTAGTGTAGTGGTAGAGACATTACCTCTTTAGGGAGAGGTCGGAAGATCAAATTCCGCTGAAAGCGAAATTAAGAAGAATTAATAATGAGCACTTTAAAAGAATTGAATGCTGGATAAAAAAAGCCTTTATAAAGAAAAGCTCCTAATTCCTACTGAAATGTCTATTTTTAATATCTATTATTTCGACTGTTTCTTATAGATATCAAAATCAAAGATTTAAGTCCTTTAATTACAAAATATGATTTAAACAAAGTATTTGTTTGGACGAGTTATTTTCGCCATTTGCAGAAATATCAATAGTAATATATTTATTTGTTGTATATTTTTAAAAGTTGTCGCAATCATAATTGTCTGTATCCACTTTGAAAATAGACATTTCAGTAGGGAGTAGAGGTTTTTCTTTATAAAGGCTTTTTTATAATAGTCAATGATCATTATTAATTTTTCTGAATTCCCCTTCCAGCGAAATTTGATCTTCCGACCTCTCTCTAAAGAGGCAATGTCTCTACCACTACACTAAATAGCGGGATATGAACTTAAGTTTTGGTTATATGTAGAGACTTAAGTTTTGGTTACGGAAGCTCAACTGTACAAATTACAAAGTGTCAAGCACCAGTATTTTAACTTAGGTAGTGTCATCTTTTTTTTAATAGACCATTATCTTCTATGGTATTACTGAAATTTTAGGGAAGATTGGTATATATGTTGGCTCTCAATTCCAACAATATATCCATCAAAATTGATAATCCTTCATAGATTCATCAGCCACCTCGATCAATGTTCTAGCTCATGTTACATACATTCGATCTTGATGTTGTTGCCTTATCCAGATCTACCAATTTATCAAATCTATTGAATAAATTCACAGAAGTTTTTATACCTGACAGATCGTAAGATAAGTTCTTGAATTAGAGCCAAATCTGCACCAGAGGCTGGTAGAAGGATAAATTGATAATACTTCTAATATTAATCCTAGGACCACTAGAGAGAACCGGAAACTTGAGCGGAAGCCTAACCTTGTTCCATGCCTTGAAATTCTCGGAATTGACGCTTTTCTATATCCGGACAGCGGTGCAGCCCTTCTCTTCTTGCTACTCTTGTGTTCTCTTCTCCACTCTTCGGTGTGGCAGTGGGGTCTTCCAAAAGAGAAAGTCACGGTCGCCGGTTCCCTTTTTCCCTTACGCGGCAACTCCTTGTAAAACCCGATGAAGAGGCTCTACAACGATCTCCCATCTTCCTTAATCTTTTCTCTAATTACTTAGAGTAATTTTTCTGTAAAATTTTCTGTTGAGAGAGAGATGATAACTTGTCTTTGGGGACCAGGTGCCTTTTAGAAAAGGTGCATGGTAATTTTGCAATTCAGTCCATCAATAAATTGCTAATTACCAACTATGATTTCTGCACATTAAAGGGTCCTTTCCGATAACACTTTATATCCATATGTAAATATACTTTATTGATCACTTGATTATGGATATTAATGACATATAATTAATATATAATTGTATAACACGTAAGTCCATAAACTTGTCGTTTCATATGGCGTCCCATATGGCACGTACGATTATAAAATCCAACAATCTCCCACTTGGACTATGTGTGTAACCTTTAATTATATATTAACAGAGCTCTTTCCTTTTTGTCACTTTAAGTGTCAAACAATTCCGTCCATCAGCGATATCAACAACAGACTTAAGCAGCACTTCGTCACATTTATGAGTGACTAGACCGACATAAATCATGATGCTAATACAACTGAATGACATGAATCATGAAATGGATGTGCAGTGTGGAAATCACACGAAATGTGATCTACGTGTCTGTTTCCAACTTGGTCCTTTGCCTTTTGAGATCAACCGAATCCAGAATAAAACCTAAACTGAATAATATACATGCACAATATAACTTTAAAACTTTAGCCTTTAACTTTAACTTTAGAGTGCATTATATTATATAAACAAATGTCTGTAAATACATACAATCTTTCAAGCACTACAACAAACTTATCAGACTCCCACTAAAACTGAACATCATCCGCTGAAATTACACCCATACGAGCAACATGCCCATGGAAAACTTTGGGAATCAAACCCTTAGTCAGCGGGTCAGCTATCATGAAATCTGTACCAATGTGCTCAATACTGATCAGACCATTCTGGACTCTTTCTTTAACAGCCAGGAACTTAATGTCAATGTGCTTCGACTTGGTTGAGCTCCTGTTGTTATTTGAATACAGCACCGCAGAGTTATTGTCACAATACATCTTCAATGGTGACTGGATAGTCTCCATTACCCGCAGCCCCGTGACAAAGTTGCGTAGCCATATCGCTTGATTTGATGCTTGATAACAAGATACAAATTCTGCTTTCATGATAGAAGTTGCAACCAATGACTGCTTTGCACTTTTCCATGAAACAGCTCCTCCGGCCAACATAAAAATGTAACCAGTAGTGGACTTCTTGCTATCTTGACATCTCGCAAAATCGGAGTCAGTGTAACCAACAATCTCAAGCCTGTCTGACCTCCGATACGTCAACATGTGATGCTTCGTTCTTTGTAAGTACCGCAATACCCTCTTGGCTGCTTTCCAGTGATCCAATCCAGGATTACTTAGGTACCTGCCTAGCATTCCAGTAATGTACGCAATGTCCGGTCGCGTACATACTTGAGCGTACATAATACTCCCAAATGCTGAAGCATAGGGAATATTTTGCATTTCTGACTTTTCAAGTTCTGTCCTTGGGCACTGATTGAGACTAAACTTGTCTCCTTTTGCCACTAGAGTATCAGCTGGTTTGCAATGTTCCATGCCATATCGCTTAAGTACCTTATCGATATAACCTTCTTGTGAAAGGCCTAAGATACCTTGAGAATGATCTCGATGTATCTTTAATCCTAACACATAAGACGCTTCGCCAAGATCTTTCATCTCAAAGAATCTATATAGAAATTTCTTGGTTTCACGCAACATGTTCATATCGTTTGTTGCAAGCAATAGGTCATCAACATACAAAACCAGAAACATAACTTTACTCCCACTGAACTTGTGATATATACATTCGTCAATCTGATTTGCCTCAAAACCGAATGAGACAATAACCTGTGCGAATTTAAAATACCACTGCCGAGACGCTTGCTTAAGTCCATAAATGGATTTCTTTAATTGACAAATCATACTCTTTGGATCATCCGTCTCAAAATGAGGCGGTTGAACCATATAAATGGTTTCATCAAGTTCACCGTTTAAGAAAGCGGTCTTTACATTCATTTGATGCAACTCAAGGTCCAAGTGTGCTACTAAAGCCATGATGATCCTAAAAGAATCTTTCGTCGACACAGGTGAGAAAGTTTCTTTATAGTCTATGCCCTCATTTTGGGTAAAACCCTTAGCAACAAGTCGTGCTTTGTACCGTTTCACATTACCATTCGAATCCCGTTTGGTTTTAAATATCCATTTACAACCAACAGCTTTCGCACCCTTAGGTAATGGAACAATATCCCAAACCTTATTGTCATACATAGACTTTATTTCATCATTCATAGCTTCAATCCACTTTTCTGAATTTTGACAATTGATTGCTTGATGGATATTTTCAGGATCTTCTTCCATCATACCAATGTCAAATTCATGCTCTTGAAGATATACTACATAATCATTTGATATAGCATTTCTTCTTACACGAGTGGACTTCCTTAATGGCACAAGTTCTTGAGGTATTGAAGTTTCCTCAATTGCATCATCATGTACTTGCACATCCTTATCGTTATGCACAATTTCTTGTACAGCTCGTATGTCATCCTCTTCGGTTTGTATAGTTTCCTGTACAACCCTAGTAGGACTACCTATGTGCAACAATGAATCATCAGATGTATTTGAACCTTGTGCAATCTCACCGACCACTGGTTCGATTTGCATCTCCGTATCATCTGATTGATCATCATCTAAATTAATAGACTGATGCATATTATTCTCCCCTGGAATCGAAATATCCTCAAAGAACTTAACTGTATTCGTCTCGAATATAGTTCTATTAGTAGGATTATAAAACTTGTACCCCCGTGACCTTTCTGCATAGCCAACAAAATAACAGCTAACTGTCCTTTCGTCCAGTTTCTTTTCATTTGGCCTATAAGGCCTAGCCTCAGCTGGACTACCCCATATCCTGAAATGTTGTAAACTAGGTTTACGCCCAGTCCACAACTCATATGGAGTTTTAATAGCTGCCTTAGTTGGTACACGATTGAGAATGTAAGCTGCGGATTTAAGTGCTTCACCCCAGAGGAACAATGGTAAAGTAGTGTGACTAAGCATACTACGCACCATTTCCATTAATGTACGATTGCGCCTTTCTGCAACCCCGTTCATGGCAGGCGAACCTGGCATGGTATATTGTGGCACAATCCCATTTTCCTCTAGGAACTTGGCAAACGGCCCTGGACATTGTTCACCCGAACCGTCATATCGACCGTAGTATTCACCTCCACGATCCGATTTGACTTGTTTAATCCTTTTATTGAGTTGCAACTCAACCTCAGCCTTGAAGGATTTGAACATGTCCAAAGCTTGCGCTTTCTCTTTAATTAAATATATGTAGTCATAACGTGTATAATCATCAATGAAACTAATAAAATAAGTGTGTCCATTTCTGGTAGCCGTATGAAATGGTCCACAAATATCCGTGTGAATTAGTTCCAATGCATCTGTTGCACGTCTAGCTTCATATTTCGGACTTTCGTTTGTTTTCCTTTAGCACATTGTATGCACGGATCAAAATCTGACATGTCTAAAGAATCAAGAATTTCATTTTTGACAAGACGTTCCAATCTCTTGCGAGAAATATGACCTAGTCGTCTATGCCATAAAGCACTTGAATTCTTGTGAGTTAATTTATGTTTAACATTCCGAGTACTAGTATGCAAGGATTCATTAGTCGAAGCAACAACCCTTAAAGCATAAAGCTTATCATATTCAGACATTTTTCCAAATCCAACTAATTTAGATTCATGAAACAATCTGAAATTTCTGTTTTCAAACATGCAAGAAAAACCATTCTTGTCCAAACTAGAAACAGAAATTAAGTTCCGCCTAAACGACGGTACTACAAATGTCTCATACAAATCCAAATAAAAACCAGAATTTAGTAAAAGCTTAAAATGTCCAATAGCTTCAACTTCCGCCATATTGCCATCCCCTGAGTATATGTATTTTTCTACATCACTTGGCCTTCGATGACTCAGGCATCCCTGCATAGACACAGAAACGTGAGTGGTGGCACCAGAATCGATCCACCAAGTGTCTATTGGTACTGAAACAGTATTAACTTCAGAACAAACTAAAGAGTAAAATGTACCTTTCTTTTCCTTCTTAGCTAACCAAGCTTGGTAGTTCGTACACTCCCTCTTGTAATGTCCATTTCCTTTGCAAAAGTAACATACTTCCGACCCCGTTGCGGTAGTCGGCTGTTTGCCCTTGGCATCATTTTGTTTCTTTTGTCCCTTATCCTTAACCTTATTCGCAGCTTTGCGTTTCTTATTCCCCTTTTTCTTAGAAGTTGTGGCAACATTAGCACTTTCTACAGTTTCATTCTTCAACCTTTCCTCCTCTTGAACACAATGAGATATGAGCTCATTAACTGTCCATTTTTCCTTTTGACAGTTATAGCTCACAAGAAAGTGTCCAAACTTAGGAGGTAACGAGTTAAGAATCATGACAACCAACATGTCATCCGACACGTCCAGTTTCATGGCCCTCAACTTTGAAACCATATGAGTCATCTCAAGGATGTACTCCCTTATGTTACCATTACCAGAATACTGTTTTGAGCAGAATTTCTTTAAGAGATTACCCATCTCGGTTTTCTCATTCTTTACAAATCTCTGCTCAATATCAGCTAAGAATTCCTTAGCTGTAGTGGTGTCAGAAACGTCTCCCCTGAAAGCCTCAGGAATAGTCTTTTGCATGACCTTAAGACACATGCGATTTGACCTTAACCAGCGGGACATATCTAGTTTTTTATCATCAGTACTGTCTGAAGTTAGTTCCGCTGGCTTGTCTGCCTGTAATGCAATGTCCAGATCAACAAGACCAAGAACAATTTCCAATTGATCTTTCCATTCCTTATAGTTAGAACCATTGAGAGTCAGAATATCCTTAATGGTAGCAATATTTGCTGGAAAAAATTTCAAAGAACAAGCAACGCATTTAAAACCTTAGACTTTAATAATAAAATTAAATCATAATCAGAACACTCCATCTTCTAATCATTTTTCAATACTAAGTGCTCTTTGGAGTCAGTTAATATTGTCCAACAATTAGGCGTAGTAAATAAAATATGATAATTCTTTATATGTCAATTAGTCACCTTCCTTTGGGTCGATGTACTAATCAGATATTAACCTTATAATTATCAACCATTTATTTACCACTAACCATATATATATGATTCAGCTAAGTACTGTCATTCATTTGGGCTGATCCAGTACTTACATACAACATATATATAACCTTTTATAAATTAGAAAATAAATAATCATTTGATATGAGAGCTCACTTTGGCGAGATGATATCATAATCATTTATTTACTAAGATATATACTTTAATAGTTCTATTATGATTCAAAATTATTCCTTAAACAGACCACTAAATTAAAATAATTGGTCAGGTATTTTGGTTCACAGTACAACCTTTCAGAATTAGTTAATTCTGTACTGAACAGTTCAATCCGTTATAACGGTTGTAACCATTACATAACGGTTGGTTCTAGTTCTTATCTGTTTTGGCCAAAATACGCGACTTTTCACTAAACTGTTATAACGGTATCTAACCGTTATATAACGGTTGGGTCTGTTTTTGCAATTTTTTTTATGCACAGATCAAGATTTTGGTAAATTAAGTTTACACTAATACCATACTTATAATCTTAATCTACTGACCTTTTAGAATTTCTAAAATTTTTCCTTTGAAATTCTATAATTTAACCATACTTTAATGCAATTTAAATACCGTAAATTGCATTTCCTATTTTAATGGTGATATTTCTGGTCTAATAAAGTAATTAAACCATCAATTAATGCGTTAAATACTTAATGGACTGATTACCAAACTTTATAGAATTTTTCCAAAATTTATTTTTCAGAAAAATAAATTTTAATTCGTATTTTCCTTTGAAATCACTCATTTATCAGTATTTTTCCAGATTAAATAACACTCTGTAAAAAGTCCTTTAAAAAATCCGAAAAAAATTTGTAAAATCACCAAAAATTCAGTAACATCAGAGAATATAATAAAGACCTTGTTTCTCTGAAAAATTTCACGAAAATACTTGAAAATCATCAAGATATAAAAAACTGAAACTTTCTGAATCAGGTTTTCTGCATTAATTGCCTTAAATCCTCAATATCACCACTAAATAAATTCCAAAAAATTCTGGAAAATTCCCCAAAAAATCCGAAAATTCGAGACCTTTAAGAATATGCAAAAATAAGTATATATCCTTTTGAAAACTTTTTCACAAATTCAAGATTTAACAGAAAATCCTGAAATCTGAAAATACCGAGAAAAATCGAATTTTGTCAATTTAAAGTGAATTTTCAGACCTTTCATGGAACAACCTTATGGTTCTCATCAAGTTGGCTCTGATACCAATTGATAATACTTCTAGTATTAATCCTAGGACCACTAGAGAGAACCGGAAACTTGAGCGGAAGCCTAACCTTGTTCCATGCCTTGAAATTCTCGGAATTGACGCTTTTCTATATCCGGACATCAGTGCGGCCCTTCTCTTCTTGCTACTCTTGTGTTCTCTTCTCCACTCTTCGGTGTGGCAGCGGGGTCTTCCAAAAGAGCAAGTCACGGTCGCTGGTTCCCTTTTTCCCTTACGCAGCAACTCCTTGTAAAACTCGATGGAGAGGCTCTACAACGATCTCTCCTCTTCCTTAATCTTTTCTCTAATTACTTAGAGTAATTTTTCTGTAAAATTTTATGTTGAGAGAGAGAGAGGATAACTTGTCTTTGGGGACCAGGTGCCTTTTAGAAAATGTGCATGGTAATTTTGCAATTCAGTCCATCAATAAATTGCTAATTACCAACTATGATTTCTGCACATTAAAGGGTCCTTTCCGATAACACTTTATATCCATATGTAAATATACTTTATTGATCACTTGATTATGGATATTAATGACATATAATTAATATATAATTATATAACACGTAAGTTCATAAACTTGTCGTTTCATATGGCGTCCCATATGGCACGTACGATTATAAAATCCAACATAAATCACATAGATCTGAGATAATAGGCATCCAATATGATTCTATTTGAAGAAATCCTCTCTTACTTTCCTACACCAATCTATTGAGCCTTCAATGAGTAATCAGTTGGCCTTAATAGTACGAACCATCCATGGTCCTGGTATGAGAAAGGCATCCCTAAGTGAATTAAGGATTTCACTTACAGTTATTCCTTCAAAACCTTAGATGACGATAGTGCGCTCCAATTCTTGATGCTTCAATTGGAACTCTTGTTTATCAATTTTGACTTGATAGGGTTTTCCATCAGACATGGAGAAAGGAAGAGACATACTAGCAGATGTTCGATTTTGACAGAAAGGATGTGGAATGAGATCTGATTTTTTTGGGGGATTGTTTTAGTACTAGACAATTCTCTGAGATATGGCCAATGCATCTACAAGTGAAACACACTCTAGCCTTTATGTAATCGGCGACAACGTGACCCGTTTCACCGCAGCGAAAACACCCTTTCTTGATTCGACGGTTGGAACGATTTCTGTATTGCTTCAACGGTTTGGATGCTTGCTTTGACAACAACTAGCGAACACCATCATTTCGACCGGACGGATGATGTTCAACTGTGTCACTGAGAGGAAGGCCCCTCTTGAGTGTCTCAGGCTCTCAGCATAGGTGGGAGCAAGATTCCCTCCAAAATTCGAATCAAAACTCTGACAACATTCAAGTTAGTTTGTGGGCTTGGATGAAGAAGAGCTTGAAATCTTGACTCAAGTTCTTGAATATTTGACATAATTCTTGCTCTCTATATTTCCGTGAAGCGTTAGAATTAACTTTATTTTACACAAATAATTATACGAAGTATTCTAACTGTTTATCAATTTATTCTAATCGACAAGAAGAAAATATCTATTAAGGCTTCGTCAAATAAGTAAACTACGTTACTTGTATATTTTAATTCTTATTATGCAAGTTACCATATTTTGTGGTCACAAAATATTATCATCTTTCGAAAATTGTATAAACACATGATTGTTATAAGTTAGTGGTGCATGTAAGGAGCCGCAGCTGCCGCTTTTTGATATTTCACGAAGATCTAATGTTAATTGAACAATAATCGAGAGATTACCAAATACCAATGGCATTGAGCTTTTTAAATATTAACTCTAATACAAAATTAAAAATATAATATTTTGGTTACTATATTCCTAAATTTTATCTAATAGCAATTCCTTTTATTTGAAGATAGTGTCGATATTTTGTTGGATTGTATAGTTTCAAACGTGCACGCAGACGCAGTTTTAGACAGTGGTCGGTTTTTTTTTATTTTTACCTTTTACCCCTTTTACTTTTACAGTCGTTAATTGCACTGAATTCCGCAATTTTATTTTCTTATGATAGAAGAAAATCTCCATTGTAGCGGTGCACCTGGTCCCGGTGCATTTCTCTCTCCGTCTCTTTCTCTTCCTAACCCAATTTTCTCTGTTCTTTATCGCTCTCCTCTGAATCCACCTTTCGCGACCAAATCAATCTCCGAATCGCTGCCCCGTCTATAAAGAAAAGCACTCCACAAACGCAACAAATCAATCCCAGCCATGGCGAAGCTGTATGTGCAAACGGTCCCACCACCGGATCTGAACAAGAACACCGAGTGGTTCATGTATCCGGGCGTATGGACCACATACATCCTCATCCTCTTTTTCTCATGGCTCGTCGTGCTCTCGGTCTTCGGTTGCTCCCCTGGCATGGCCTGGACTGTGGTCAATCTCTGCCACTTCGCGGTATTTTGTTTTATTTTTTTCAATTCTCTAAACTACTTTTTGAACGAGCTGGCTCGATCTGTAACCCCTCTGATACAAATTGACTCCTATCGAATGTAGTGAAGGTAGTTATTAATGGTTTAGAACTTAATTTTGCGCTTGGGTGATAATTTTTTGTTTGGGGCGATCACTATAACTGAAATTTGGGGACTGTTAATTATTAAAATTATTGAATGGATATTTGAGTGTTGTAGTACTGCTGTTAAGTCCAAACAGGGATTGTTAGCTTTCACTCTGTGATCCAGTGATCTCCTTTCCATGTCAGGTTTACATAATTGCTTCCCTACTCGGTATAAATTTTTTCCCACTAGTCTGCTTTGTGCTCGCCTACCCCAACTTGTTTGGGGCTAAAAGCATTGTTTTTGTTGTTGTAGTAGTAGTTTGCTTTGTTCTCCAAGTGTGTTATCTTCGTGTTAGCTCATTGTACCTACTTTTTTTTAAAGCGGGAACGATATAGTAGGAAATAGAAACTATGGATCTTATCTATGTTATTCAAGCACAGCTTTGTAAACTGGATTAGGCTCAAGTTCATGGGGCATTGAAATATCACTGATTTAATTTGTATCACTTGTATTCAACAGTCATATATTCCTATTCGTATCCTTCCCGCTCCACCCCATGTAATTGGATATCCAATGGGTCGAAATAGATAGATGCCTATGCTCTCATTGTGAGGATTTCATAGCAGAATTTCCACTAGTGACCTTTCTCTATCCCACCATAATTACATTCCTTTATGTTCTATTATAAACAAGTTGGCATTCTGTTCACCTTTTCCCACCCAATTCACTCCATTCCAATGTGCTGAACAAGCAACAAAGTTGGAAAGTAGCTTTTCCCGTTTTCATTTTAAGAGAAATCAAGCAGTGAGCTTTGGAACTTGGCGTAGGAACTGTGAAATTGAAGGGAAGTTTCTTTCTATTTACAACTTATTTGTCCAATTAAGAGAGATCCCTATTCCTAACTTCTAATTTACTGTAAAACATATGCTTCAGAGTTAGTTTGTTTGGACGTTTTGCTGTACTGTGTCCAGGCTTTAGCTGAACAGTGGCGAGCCTAATATTTCAAGTCTGAGATAGCTGCCACAGTTGTGGGCAATAGCTCTTATGATTGTCCCCCGCTCAAAATACAGGATTACATCACAAAGTAAGCAGCAAAAAGACATTTCCTCTCGTAAGAAGGAAAAGATATAGAACCATGTAGGGTAGCATGTTGATTCAATATTGATGTGTTGTTAACATTAGTAATATTTGGCAGTTTTTTTTTTGTTGGATTTTAGATAACATACCATTTTTTCCACTGGAAGAAAGGGACACCATTTGCGGATGATCAGGGGATGTATAACCAGCTGACGTGGTGGGAGCAGATGGACAGCGGCAAGCAGCTTACTCGCAACCGCAAATTCTTGACTGTTGTACCTGTTGTGTTGTACGACCTTTTTACCCCATTTTATTCTTTTGTGTTATTGACACATTATAGAATGGTTAAGTTAGCTTATAACAAACACGATACGATGCCTGAAATTAAATAGGGAAATTGTCAAATTTATTGTGTGCTCAAGTATTTTGTTGCAGATATGGACAATTTATGGATGGTAACTGGTAAGGTACCACTGTAGTTACCAGACTGATGGCTGCCCTGTTTCTGTTCATTTTTTTTATTAATTACTCTCTTAACTATGTTGCCTATGTTCCTTGGTTTTCTCTGGTTACCTTCAATGAAATTAACCCTCTATGTCCGACTATGGTTTGTAATGAGATGAGCTCATGTGCTAGTAAAAACACGTACCATTATGTTGGCCCTGATAGGATAGCTATCCTATTTTTTTTTTTTTTGCTTCTATTAGTTCAATGAGCCTCCATTCACTCTGCTATCATAAACAGACTGTTCATACTTTTTAGCTGGTACTTTTTGTTTGATTTGTTGTATTTCTTTTATATAGTTCAAGAGGACTAATACTGGGTAATTGGCACCATTTTTGTCAGGTATCTCATAGCATCACACACCACAGACTATAAACACCCAATGCTCTTTCTGAACACAATCGCTGTGACCGTGCTAGTTGTTGCAAAAATGCCTAATATGCACAAGGTCCGAATTTTTGGAATAAATGGTGGCAACTGAGTTAAGTGTCTAATTATTAGGTCTCTTTTTGTTTGAATTAAGTAGAGGGGCTATAGGAAGAGGTGCTTGTGATGGTAATGTACAAAGAGCTTTTGCTATTTTGTTACTGTTATGTGGCAATCAACAAGTTTGTACAATCTTTATATAGAACTCTTTGCTCTTGTAAGTTATTGTACGATCTTCTGTGTATGTTTAGTTATAATTGAATAATTCTTGTTTTGTCTGTGCTGTTAGATACTTGTGTGCTGCAAATATGTCTAGAGATTGTATAAAAGCCGATTTGAAGATTACTAAATTGAAAAAGGGAGTTGTTAAGTAATGTTCATAACATGCTGGTGGTAGATATCTGTAACTGTTATTGTGCAATGTCACCTATACCTCTTAAACAATCGGTTGATGTAACGAAAGCCAGCAATTAAGATTTAAGAAAGGCTGTTCTAGAATGGGCTCGTTATGGTGTTAGCAAATTGGTTAATTGCGTTAATATTCTAGTTTCTGGTTTAATCTTGGGTTGAAGGCCCAAAACATGACTATGCCTGTACAGGCTCCTTGGCCCAATATAATAGTATAGTTAAATAGCATGTTTATACGGAGCTGAAGCTTTTTAATTTAGATCTGGTTTCCATCTAGTGCTCAAGCACTCTATCAGTTCCCAGATAGTAACGGAGTACCATCCCATTTTATCTGACCATTGGAGTTTTAAGGATAAAATGTTTTTTAAGTCAAAAGTGAACAACAGAAAAAAAATCTTGTAGCTATTTGAAATGAATAGCTGAATAATCATACACCTGTGAAATCAGAGAAGTCTTTTCTCTGATACAGGGTATTAATTGTATAATAATATAATCATCCTTTGACAGACTTGATGAAAGTGGAGAAACTTTTGGATCACTGGATTAAAGTTTAATTGATGTGGATTCATTGAAGGCATATTAAATATTTGACGCATGAATTACGTCATTCTATTCAGCATGTTTCTTAGTAGATGACTCGTCGGGTCGTTGGCATGAGCTTGTGAAACTCTTAGAATATATAGAACGATGGATTACTTTTTCTATAGAATTTTTGTTACTTTCCGGAGAATTGTATGCACATGTTGGAAAGAAATATAAATATAAACATGCTTTGTTTTTGCCTCTGATTCAACTTGATCACGGAAACAATCGATTTCATCCCTCTTTCCTCATTCCCTATTCAAGCACAATGATGTGACAAGTTCAATGGTGGATACGCTCAAAGAGTTCGCCAGGTACAACATCTGCTTCGTCAAGCGTTGTCACAAGCTTTATCACGAAGGTTCCTCTCATCTTGTTTAACATTGAAATCTAGATAATATATGATCATATTCAGGGGCGGATTCAGAATTCTCGCCAGGGATTCAAGATTTACGGATTTTTTCAGGGGTTCGAAATGATAGTTATTTTTAGAAAAAAATTATTTTACATGGTCATTTATGCAAAAAAATTCAAACATATGGTCATTTTTGGATTTTTTTTTAAAATATATGGTCATTTTTGAATTTTTTTTTAAAATATATGGTCATTTTTGAATTTTTTTTAAAAATATATGATCATTTTTGAATTTTTTTTTTCCAAGAGGTTCAGCTGCACCCCTAGAGCAAGGTGGCTCCGCCACTGATCATACCTATAACATTGAATTTCTTGACAACTTGTTCGAAATTTACAAAATCATTAAATTTCTAAACAACTTGTTCAAAATTTAATTACCTATATCATACCTAGAACATTGAATTTCTACACAAGTACTTGTTCGAAATTTAGAAAATCAATTATGGTCAATTGATCTTCCTTATCGTGAAAAAACTTTATCTAATGGAAAATTCATACTGAACAAGTTAATATGTTATATTTTCTATTCTATCTTGTTTTGTTAGCCATTTGTGATTTGTGTCTTGTATCTAAGAGTTATATTTTATCTTGTGATTTGAATTCAATCTTCAACCTTTATGTGCAAATAAGTTGAATTCCACATCGTATCTAATAATTTGTGTTATTGGAGCGGATCAGTTTTGTTACCGTAAAGACAGGGAATCGAGGACCCGAAGATGTAGGCTAGATCGAAGGCTTGATTCGAACTCCGTCAACATATCGAGCGTCAATTTGTTCAATACTTCTAATCTCTTCTCTATTTACTTTAATTGTTAAATATTTATTAGAGAAGAATTGAATTGCTTTAATTATTTACACTTTCACAATGAGTACTTAATTAAGTTAAATCGGTATTAACACCTCTTCATTTAATCGCTTGTGTTACCATTTTGAATTGTTTGAATTAAAAAAATTGTAATTTAATCTCCACTTTTATTAGTTATTGAGTTAGCCATTAAATTTAGACCCTCTAGATTTAACACCATTATCATATTTTACTTTTATTGACGTTATATCATTATTTTTGCGTATTGTTTACGACTAAATATTTATATTAAATTATTACATTATTTAATTATTTAATATTCAAGTTCCGAATTCGAAATTTAGTAAATTTAAAAATCTTAAAAGTTATAAGTCACATCGATAATATTTAAGACAAAAATCACTTGTCTTTTCTCAAAAACAAAATTCCTTTAGGGTGTGTTTGGATCACCTTGGATTAGCACAAATTCGAGAATAGTTGCTATTCTGAACTTCAAAACGATCCAAACATCTTTTAGCTATTTTGGGTTAGTGCCAAATAGTTGCTAATTCACTAACCCATCAATTGGTTGGGTTAGCAAGGTTAGTGGTTGTAAGAATAGCAAACATCATTTATTATTATTATTATTATTATTATTATTATTATTATTATTATTATTATTATTATTACTATTATCAATATTATATATTATCATTACCATCTTTAAATTATATTTATTATTATTGTTATTATAATAATTATTTATTATTTATCTGTATCATTATAATTATTATATTATTTATTATTATATTATCATTATTGTCATTATAATTATTTATTCATTATTACATTGTAATTATAATTATTATATTATTTTATTATTATTATAATTGTTATTATTATTTTTTTTATATTATTATTGTAATTATCATTATTATTATTATTGTCAATATTTTTTATTATCATTATTATTATTTTATTATATTTTTTACTTTTTTATTTTGTATTATTGTCATTTGTGTTATTATTATTATACTATTATCATTTTATTATTATTATATTATAAATTGGTATCAATAGTTTATTATTTTATTATTATTATTCGTTAGAAAACTAAAATAATTTATTATTTACTAATTATCACCATCATTACTCCAAATGTGCAATCCAAACAACATTTTCACTAATTTAGATAGCACAAAATTAACACTATTTTTGCATTAATCTAGATAGTACTATTTTTTGTACTATTTCAACTACTAATCTAAATAGCACTATTTTTACACTAATCATGACATGATCCAAACGCATCCTAAAAAGTATAGACAAGTTATAAGAAACGAAAGTTCATTTATTGGAATTAGCTGAAGGTCTTCATTCAAACTCAACCAACTGACCAAGTGAAAACAACAATACTACAATAGATATATGTAAATAATGCAGAACAGGTGAGTGAAGCTTGTCCTTCTTTCTTTTACCATTTCCATATAATGACATTCTATGACATTATGACAGCGATACATACCTATTTTTAAAGATTAGATTGCTGAAAAAATGAGTGACAGGAGCAGTTGAAGTGAATGGAGAGAGACGACAAATGCAAGAATTTGTATTTGGATTCTCATGACCTCTGCACTCACACCAATGGGTCTTAAGTTTTTTTTATTATTTTTTTATTTTTTATGGATGCAGTGGGTCTTAAGTTAGAACTTAGAACCCAGATTTTTCCATTGATTGAACTGAAGTTCATTTTTGAATTCCATGATATAATTTTTTTTAACACCTCACTGAGTGAATTTATAAACTCAAGTGGTATTAGTTAATAGATAAAATGCCTGCATATTTTTAAAATGTAATGAAATTATGCTCTTCATTCCCAAAATAGATAATTAATGAAAAATATTGCATTGTAAAATTATATTACTTTTATCAGTACATTTTACATGCACCAAATCTGAAAAAGAATGAATATTTTGTTCAAAAAAGAAATAAAATTCTATAAAATTACATGACAATCTCTATAGAATAATTGCAAAAAGTTATATCACTCTTAACAATTTTGTTACAACTTAAACACATAAAAAACACATATTAAATAGGAAGAGGAAAGCAATAAATTGGAATAGTTTCAAAACATGATATGGCTTGGTTAAGAAGTTCTACCCAACTAATTGAATAGTTTATTGGAATAAGATCAACCAGCAGCATTTATATTATATTTGCTATTTCGGACCATAATTATTTTCATAGATTTATAATTAAATTCCTTCAAGAGTTTCTTGCATTTGAAGCTCTGGTCACTTTATGAGATTACCAATATACCATTATTCTACATTATATTATATTATCAAGTTATGAAGTGTTCAATATTTTTTTCGTCATGATAGTTAAAACTAACATTATTACTATAATTTTTTTTAAATAAGTGGAGAGCGTCCACCACTTCATTTTCTTAACAAAAACGAAGTATACAACTCAATGACACAAAAAAATCCAAAATTATCTCTATCTATGCCTTGGTTATCTAATACCCATGAAAATCAATATATCCTAACTAGACATTATCCTACCCTATACACTTATTTTTTTTTTTTCGATGACTAGTAGAAGCTACCAGTAGTAAATTTCAACAGCTAAGCAAAAACCAAAAAAAAAAAATAATCTGGCAATCTATTGCACTAGCAATGTCGCAAGCTCATTCTGATATCCAAAAGTATCCTTTCTGCTGTCTGGAGTGCACTCGATCTGGTTCTTTTGAAAATTCTGTCGTTTCTCTCTCTCCACAGGTGCCATGTTCCTATCATGAATAGGGTTTGTGCTGTGCTATTCCGGGTTGTCTGTGCTGCCATTAAATCCATGTAAGTTTGGCTCATTGTTTCCCTGGGCGTTGGCCTCCGCATCCGCAACGCCCTTGCCAGTCTATCCCACATCTCGGTAGCAAAAGGGCATAGGAAGAATAGATGCATGTCTGTTTCGAGGGTGTCACTTGCACAGTTGACGCACCCTTGTTGGAAGGTGAAGTGTCTTTTTTGCATGACCTGTTGCGTCAGAATTCTATTATGCAATAACAGGAAGGTAAAGAGGCGGACCGATGGGGTTGCCTTGGCTTTCCAAATCCCGTTGAGCGGCGAGCGTGTCCTTCCACCTTGTGCTAGGGTGTTGTAGACAGATTTGACTGTGAAATCCCGCGATGTGGTGACATTCCATTGGATGGCATCATTTTGTTGCGTGAAGGTGATGTTTTGGAGCTGTAGGCATGCCTCCTCCTGAGCTGACGTGCGTGGACCCGGTAGTAACACCAGGAGGCAGTCTTTTGCCTGTCTGAGGGATATGTGGCGGTACGGTACCGTCCCACCGATCGTGTCGCGCAGAATTTCTCCCGACCAGGCGTCGAACTAAAAACTAATTTGATGCCCTGAGTTTATCTGCCATGATGTGAAGTGAGTGAACAGAGGTTTTAGAGACCACAGGCACCTCCAGAAAAAGGAGCCTAGCGAAGATAGGATTGTTGGTCCCCCGTTCGGGTGTCTTGCTGCGTAGATCATTCTTGTGAAGGTGCTCCATAGCCCTTGCGTTGATTGATGGATTTTCCACCACCATCGCAATAGTAGGGCTTTGTTCTGTAATCCGAGGTTTATGATCCCCATGCCTCCGCAAGAGGTCGGCAGGCACACCCTCTCCCAATTCATAAGAGGTATCATATGTCCCCGTCCCGATTTCCCCCATAGAAATTTGCGCCTCACTGAGTCCAATCTATGCAGCATCCATTTGGGGAACATAAAGCATGACATGTAATACGTGGGAATTGCTGAGAGGGGTTTAGGGTTTAGGGTTTAGGGAACATAAAGCATCCATTTGCAAGGCACCTATTTCTATTCCTAGCACTGCGCCGCAGCTTTTGAGGGGGTGCAGCAGTGGCCTGGTCATTATTTTGGCTTAACCTGACAGGGGGTAGTACCTTTCCATTGTCATTTAATGCAAGGGGGACCATAGCATTGCTGACAATTTCTGGAAATAGAACCGTCGGGTTCCAATGCATAAAAGGCCTCTCAAAAAAATCCTGAGGAGGAAGCCGTACCTGAGCAGCTGAGGAAGGTAAGACTGGGTCTTGTTCAGCATGTCTTTTTGTGTTTTGACAAGACCCTTTTCCACAGGAGGGAAGGTTGGAACTACTGATCTGTTGTGGCGCTTCCGGTGTCTGGGTCGGATTGTGGCTAGGCGACGGGACGGTTGATGGTGATGGGCTGGACAGAACCAGGTTCCGCCTTGTGTCATAGAGCTGCGCCTCCTGCTCTTTCTCCCATTGCTTGTATGCGTCATTGTTTGCTTTTATGGCCTTTTTATTTCCTGCCAGACAGGCGACCAGCTCCGGCGGCAGCTCATGGGGGTCTCTGTCTCTAAAGACCTCCCTCAGGACTTTGAGACTCATGGGAATTATATCGTCACCTTGTAACCATACTGACTTTGCAAAATCGAAATTGTCATCGTAAGGTACCAGTTGGGATGGGCACGGTGGTGGAGCATAGTTGATTGGATGATGGGGCAGGTCATGATGTTTGTATACCTGGCCTTTAACCCATCGTCTAGGTTTTACGTCGGCCACAAAAGTCATCCCTCCTATTTTGAGTTCCAAGGATTGCGGGATCTCAGCTAGGTCGTCTGTGGCAACGAAAACACTCCAGGTGTGTAAGGCTCCTGAGTTGGCTTGGTCCATTGTGCCGAGGAATAGGCCAAAAGAGCTCACCGCCTGGGCGATTTGTGATTCCCGGCACAGCTCAATTGGTATGCCAACTAGGTCGATCCAGATTTTAAACAGAGGGATGGAGATTGAGGCATCGGTTAGGGGTGAGTATGACTGCAGTCTGAAGCCATTTTCCCAAAAATGGCGCGGAATCGCCCTTGCTATTGAGTCTCTGCATTGGGAAGGTGGTACAAGGACCAAGAAGCGATTTCCCAACATCTCTGCTACTTGTAAGTGGTTTGCTTCGACTTGTCCCGATTCTGCCACCATTTGTGCTGCCTCGTCCATGGTAATGCTACGGTCAATTGGCGGAAGGATGACGAGGCCTCTCTGCAACTTGTCAAGGCACTAGAAGTATGGCATGTCCCTTCGGATGTAGCATCTGATTTTTTCCGGGCGATTTGGAGGCATTATGGGGGGCTTCTCAGAAACCGGCTCTGCAAGAAGATCATCGAATGCCGGCTCCTTCTGCTGAGAGAGGGGTGGGGGCAGTATGGTGGGAGGTGTGAAGGGTGTGGCTGCTGGGTTGAGCTTCTTTTCTTTGCAGGCACCGGTTGAGTGGCCGTCTTGTCTGCAGCTTAAACAATGCCTAGGATTTTTGCATTCCGGCAGAATGTGGCCTTTACACGCACACATGAAGCAACGACCCCACCACTCGGGGTAGTGGGGGCTTGGGGGATATCGAAGTTTGGTGGGGCTGTGTGGCGAGGAATAGAGCTTCAGGTCTAGGTTCTGGTCAGGTGCGGGTTTTGGTGTAGTTTGGGTTTTGGCAGGTGGTGAGGGCGGGTTGGCTAAGGCTTGAGCATATGAAGGTTTTGAGGAGTAAGGAGTTAGTACTTTAGCGATCTGGGGTTCAAGTAGTGTGGAGGTGGTAGGTAGTTTGAGGTGGTTGGGTCGGCGGCGCCGAGTGACGGTGATCCATTGGGCTTCCGGGGTATCGTGCTCTCCTCTCCTCTCGTCCATTCTTCACCAGGCGTCTCTGTCTTCAAAAAAATTGTCGCTCTCCAAGCCCGTACAAATGTTAATCAGCAAAACTTATAACTTTACCCTATACACTTATCTAACCCAACATAGAAGAAAAGCATAGCAAAGCAAGCCCCCTGGTTCCTTATTCTTTTCTGTATCTAGCAAGCCCCTATACCGATTACCCTTGCCTATGTATTCGATATCTTGCCAGCAGCACCAAGCATTGTACCTGTACCAGCTATGTATCCCTATATCATCTATTTTTTTATCCCAGTACCAGCTATGCTGATCACTATCCCTGTACCAGTCACAACTGGTATCCCATCCATTCTGGTATCAGTTGTTCGCAGCTGAATCAGACATCTCTGATATCCATCCTCTTCTCTGCATCGATCACACTGTGCCAGTCAATGCTCTCTGTGGCAGGCATCCTTATATCCCTATCTCCCATGAGTATCCTCTAGCCCTTATTGCAGATGAAGATCAGTGATCCTCTACCCCGTCAGAATTGAGCTGCTCGGAACTACCAGCTTGTCTCAGAGACTCGCCACCTTCGAAGCGCCACATCTGACATCATGTTGCTTATCTCGTTAACTCACTGATAGCCTCGGTCACCTCAACACCAGAAGCTTCGATCAATCGTCTGATCTGATCGAGCTCCAATTCCCCTCTGAGATTTGCATCCTTTTTAGCCCTATCGTTAATTTGCTCATCCCATCGGCTCACCGAAGCATCAATCATCTCAGCATCTTTAACCTTCTTAACTCCTCATCGCAGCAAAATTTCACTGTGAATCCCTTACACAGTATAAATCGACTCAGGACATACCTGATACGGTTCTCTCCTTGATTTGGCACCTCAACAGTTGGTGACGATCCATCCTCATCGATCTGCTCTCGCACTTTCCTCTACATCTCCAGTCTGCTCTCAGAACACTAACGCCCCGTCGATGCCATGCTTTTATCTTGAGCAAGGCACGATGCTGATTTCCTCGATCAGATCTGAGCGACAGGGGGCAGTCCAAGAGCATACTCGATCAGGCATAGATCGTTGCCCGCCATCTCTTCACCACAGCTCTGGAAAGCTCCTGACTATCATCTGTTCATCGAATCTTCCCTACTCACGCTCAATCACCCTTCGCGACAAATCACGCAATCGAAACCAGGGAGGGGAGGAGGGGGAGAAGAAGAGAGGGGAGGGGGGAGGGGAGAAGGGAGGAGGAGGCCGAAGGCGATCTCCCCCGTCAGATCTCAAATCGCCCTTTTTTCGCCTTTTTCGCTCTTTCTCGAAGGGACCTCGTCGATAGAAAAATTATTACTATAATTTGACTAACTGCTTATTCAAACATCAGTTAAATGAATATATTTCATCAATTAATATGCAAATTCTTGCTTCTTTCATAGAGTTCTTTTTTACTATGCCTTTTCTTTCCTAAATTTTCTTGCCGAAAGCACTTTTTCTTGTTACGTAGTCTGGCATTAAACTTTTAAATTAACAAAGAATTTTCTTTTGCGAATATTTTACTTTTACCTCTGTCAAATGTAACTTCAAAATTTCTAATGATTTGCACGGATTTGACGTCAAATCACAATCAACATTAATCAAACTTGAAAGAGAGGACAATTATTCTTTGCTTGCTTCAGGAGGAAACTGCAACCGGGTCCACTGAGAATCCGTATCTCTCGAAATAATGCGGGTTTCGAAATAATCAGCGGACAGTACTATTATGCTGTAAATTTGTTGATACTGTAGCAAAAAATAATGTGCAGACAGTTTCGTCACTGTAGCAGCGGTGATAATGCAAGAGGATTCAATACTGCTGACCATTTCGGAAAATGTGAATTCGTCCATTACAAACATGTGGGGCCCCGAGGCAGACGAACTTGAATGGAATCCAGGTGTTCAAAGGTTTTTGCACCTTTGTTTTATTATGTTTGAGTGGAATGTGCTAATTTTGTGACAAAATGGTCGACATGAGATTTCCAATTTTGAAGAAAATTAAATGAGAAGTCAATTTTGAATGGCGAATGTTGTGCTTGTGTTGTGTGGTTTTAAGTTTTTGTTCCCAGTGGAGTGGATTGGTGAGTCAGTCCTCCCTCTATCAAGAAACAATAAATAAACACAACATAATAGAAATTTCCACATTGCAAAATCAGGCAAATAATTAGTACCCCCAACTACCAAAGAAGCGGATTCTCTACAGCGCAGCAGTAACTAACGTTCAAGATTTTTTGTGCTGTAAGTTACAGACGGTTCAGATTTGATTCAGAGAGTCTGATATTATAAAATTTAGCTTGCACGAATCTCGATGCAAATCAAATTATGAGATTTACTACGCAGCACGCACAATATTTGTGCTGCGCGATAGAAGATCCCATTCCCAACTACCAATCTGGCAATCTTGTGTCAGTATTGGCCTTATTATTCATTAATTCATGCAACCAGTTTGTTAACTGTCTATCAATTCAAGAGAAGAGGTGTCGATTTGAAATATATACATGAAAGCACTATCTTCGTCACCTTCACATTATTAAATGCACATCAGCTGCCATAATAAAAATCAAATTATTACGCAGTGTGCCATTTATAAAAGATAGATGGGTGGCCTCACAAAAATAAAAATAAAACCGATCAAAATATCATCTAATAATTGTATCATTGGTTTGCTCTTGATAACTTGGTTAAGTCCGAATTCGATTGTTTATTCCTATCTTTTTAAATTTGTAACGTAATTTACTATTGTTCAGTGCAAAATATAGTAGTTTTAATATTAACGATTGTAGAATAAAAAAGAAATCATAAAAAAAAACAAAATGATCAGTCTCAAACTTTTTTTTTAAAAGCTAGAATTGACAAAAAAAAAACTCATGTTTACTTTTTTTAATTAAAATTTCACATTAATTTTTTTTCTTTGCATAGTTACAACATAAAATCATCATTTGCATTGTAATAATTCAAGACTAAAGTTAATTAATCTCTAAATATAATATATAAGTCATCAAATATTAAATTATTTTTTTGTTATTTTTATTTGTGCACAATCGAAATTATAACCAGTATAATCCACAAAAACACGTATAAAAAAATAGATGAGTTGGGTTGGATTATGAATGTGTTAACTAAAGAATTTTTTTAACCCGGTCATATTGAATTGAGTTGTAATTTTGATAAAAAAAAATCATTGAGTCATCCGTTATACACCTCTACGTATTATATTTAAGGGAAAATTGGTTATTTGCCACTTTAAAGTTGGCAAATTAGCAAAATGTCACTACAAAGTTAAAAATTGTCAAATTGCCATTAAAATTTGCTGAAATTATTTCTATGCCATTATGACCATATAATATTAATTAAAAAATATAGAACCTTCTAAATGTCTAAAATGACCCTGTCAGTTAAATTTTTCTTTTTTTTATTTGGGCAGATCTAGTCGATATCTCTGCTTATAGCCTCGCTCCGCCTCCCATTCAGACTCGCCTTTGACTCGCCACTTTATAGGCTCGCTCCGCTTCCATTCAGACTCGACTTCGACTTGCCACCCCATAGCCTCGCTTCACCTCGCGTCTCAAGGTTTGTCATCTGATCCTTATCGCTAGCATCATGCATTAGTTTAGTATATGATCCTTATCGCTAGCATCTGGTCTGACAAGGTTTGATCAATTGAGAAACATTGGCAGGAAACATTAGTTTATCATTAGTATGACACAATATCCTCTCAGTGAATCCTTAGTTTCTCTAAATCAGTACAGTACAAATACAACATTGATTGCTTATTGAATAATTTTGTCATCATCTATTTTGGAAATTAATTCTGGTGAAATAATTCTATATTAAATTTTGGATTTTAACCAAATCAGAGGAAGATAAATTGAATATATCAGTGGATGATAATATTATATTACTGGAAATTTAGATAGAAACTGATTACTTCTCTTATGCATTTGTCTTGCAAATTGAGATAGAAACTAAATAAAAAAATTTCGGTCTTTTATGAACTAAAATTTGAAGTACTGCATAAATTATCACTATGACAGAGAAGTTTTGGATCATTCTTAGTGAATAATATATTCATTTGACCTTTTGTAATTTTTAATTTTCGGGAAAAGACGTAATCGAACACAGTGCAGTGTCACAAGTGGGGCTTAAATGAGTTTGAAGTTTCAGAAAGAGGCTTAGATAATATTTGGAACTGTTTTGTTATCATTTTATTACCTCTAGTTCATTTTGTGATTGAAGTAGTGATACTGTTAGCCAGTGCATACTGTCAAGATCATGGATGTTCTGGATATTTGCATACTTATTTTTGAATTCTGGAGATTGTGAAAACAATGAAAATTCCAGGATGTACAAGACATTTGCATACTTTATTTTGAACGAGTGATGATTCCTCAATTGTCTGTACATATAACAAGTTGAAAGAACTATTTGGCAGGATACTATGAAGAGGCAGTTGAATAAGAAAAGTTATTTGGATTTTTCGTTGGGAAACAAAGAAATTAATCTATACAAGAATGAATCTGCATCAGATATTTTATATTTCAACATTTAGATATTGAGATGTATGAATTATGCCGCAAGCATTACAAATTTATCGAAATTTAATGTACTGGTACAAAATAGCCGTTCAATTTTTCTCTTCTGGTACAAACTGGTACAAAGACACAAAGTGGCATTGTACTAAAGAAAAGCATAGTTAAAGCTAGAACAAGCTGATTTGAAATTGCAATTAAATTATTTCCATTAATGATGTGATATTACAAAATCCTTGATTTCTTTTCACGTAACTCTACATTGCAATTAAATTCAGTTCAGAAAACAAAATGAATGATTTCTATAAGAAGAGCAGTCATTAAAAAGACTTAAACAATTCACTGTATACGCTGACCCGACCTAAAAGAGCTCATTGAGTTGATATTTAAACAATTCCATTCACATGCTACTTATGTTTGATATATGGTTTCTTTTAAAGAGCATGAAGGAGGATGAGTAAGCTACATCGTTATCAATCAAGATGAGCTGGTACATTATGTTGCTAAGCATTGTCGTGCCCTATGTCCACTGCAAGCAGTAGCAATCAGAAGCAATTACGCTCAAGAAAGCCACAAGCTGTAATTTCAGAAGAAGATTCTGGAATTTATTCGTAAGTGACAGTAAGGATCCGATTGGAGGGCTTCCAATGATACACAACTGCTTGGCGCATTTTCAAGAGAGGTCAGACTGTCAGATCAGATGGCAGCAAGCCAGCAACGAAGCCTTGAAAGACCAGATGCTAGCGAGGTGGTTCAGGTCTGAGTCGATGCTGCTATGGTTCTTGAGAGACACGAGTCGACAACGGCCTGATGATGGCAAGATAGGTGCTGAGTCGAAGTGAGATGAGCTAGGGACATTTTAGACATTTAGAAGGTTCTGTAATTTTTTAATTAATATTATATGGTTAGAGTGGCAGATAAATAATTTGAGCCGAATTTTAATGGCAATTTGCTAATTTTCAAATTTGTAGTGCCATTTTGCCCAATTTACAAAACTTTAACAAATAACCAATTTTCCCTATATTTAATGTATTAAGTATATTACGTGCTGTGTCAAAAACATATTAATATATTGCTTGCTAGCTATGTTGCACGGGTGCGTGTGCGGGTATCGTATCCGATACGATGCAGGTGCGGGGATACGCCATTTTTTTAAAAACTAGGATACGGGAGTATATATAGAATAATAAAAAATCACATTATATATTAAAATGTTTGATTTTGTTTACATTCAACTACCACTATAGATGCATGTTATTCAATATTTTGTTCTATAATAGATGCATGTAGGTTTTAGAAGTAATTAAGATTAAATTAAGTTTATTCTGTAAGAATTCAAGATACTGCTCTAATTTAGTATATTTTACTGTAGGAATCAAGAGATAGAATATCCTAGATGATAATCAAAGATTATAAAGCTATTTCTTAGCTTTTCAACGCATTTTGAATCAGCTTAATCGGAGTTCGAATGAAGAATTATGACCAAAATACTGATCGTTACATACTGAAAAATATCCCAACCGTATCCTGCTGTATCACAGCCGTATCCTACCGTATCCTGCCGTATTCCAATATTAAAATAATACGATACGCCACGTGGAGTATCCGGTGCGTATCGCACGCGTATCCGCGTCGGATACGTATCTGATACGCGGTGCGACATGATTTTGGAGTATCCGGGCAACCTAGCTTGCTAGTAAGTCATTGCTTTCGATTTAAAATATTTTATACAAAATCTTTTACGAGTTTCAACGACAATTAATGATTTAAGTGAAATTTTATACTTTACGTTAATTTTTTCAAAATTAAACAAAGTTAAAACGATATAAACAAAGTAAAAAACTTGGTTAAAATTTTTAATATAAAATTTCCAGTCTGTAAATGATCTAATAGTTTTACATTTCGGGTTAATTAACACGTGCATATTTGACACTTATAATACTTATTCTACACAATGGCGACATATTCGACTTTCAAAATTTACCTCATAATTAGAATTTACAACGACGCTTGCAACTTGCAAGTTTAGTCTTTAAAAGTGCATGTTTCAACGTGTCTCTACACATGTTTCTGCAGTTTTAATACATGTTAGAATGAGTTGTTGTGTATACTCACATTACATGTGTGATGACATGTTTGACTTGTCAAAAATGTTATAAAGCAACTCGAGAGAACCTCGATCGGGAGATGGTTACAAAATAGTCCCTCGAAAAGCTCATCTTGAGATGTGAGATTCTCAAGTCATCATGTGCACGCAGAAGCCATGAGCTCCAGTACACCCACGAGGGAAATTCAATAATTATTTGAATGAATGCCCACTTCGCACGATACATTACAACATAAAAAAAATGAAATTTAACAAATCTCATAAAATGAAGATTATTTGAAGAAATTATTAAATATCACTGGTTGAAGTGAAAAAATCTCTCAGAATCAGGCAACGATTATTTTAAATAATTATTGACATAGATGGAGATACGACAATATTTATTTAAAATAACAGTTGTCTTTTCTTTTTCAAAATTCTAGGGCAACAATTTTTAAAACAACCGTTGTAGTAGTTCCACCTACACCAATGATTATTTTAAATAACGATTGTCTTATCTCTAATCCTAGTTTAAAATGAGCATTTCACGACTCTTTCTCTCTCTTTCTCTTCCCCGATCCTGACCGCCTCCACAACTTCTCAAACTTCTTTGTCGTCCTTTCTTCCCCACTTGACCGCCTCCACACATCTAGCTAATCTGATCTGCTTGAGGTGTGGAGGTTATCAATGGCCTCTATCACACACACCTCTTGTTCTTCTGCCTCTCGCTGACACCTTGGTCATGCGAATGATCGATTCCGCCAAATCATCCATGTCCACCACAGATCTTGTATTTTTCTCCTCTCACTGATGAGCCTTATCGTATTTTTCTCATCTCACTGCGGCGTCTGCGTCCTCTTCTTTAAGGTACTTTTTTTATTTCATTATTCTGATATTTCTTATAATAGTTAGAAATAGTTATTACTACAAGGAATAAAAAATATGCATGGTGTTTATTATGCAAAAGTTTATCATTATGCAAAATAGTTATTGATGCAAGATTGTGACATATATACTAGTTTCTGATACATACAAATCAAATATGGTACCATGGGTTGCTTGACAAAAAGAAAAGAATACAAGGATGAAAATTGATGTTAAGTTTTTTAATTGTTAGAATTTAGGTTTTAGGATTTGATAAGAAATTGATGCTTAGGATTTAGAATTTGATAAGAAATAACTAAATTATTAGTAAATAAGTTAAACTGTTAATAATAGTTTGAAATAGTTATTTAGAGTTTGAGTTTGATAAGGGTATGCATGCGTATTTTATTATTCTAGTATAGCATGACATGGTGATATATGCTAATCAAAATTATTTTACAACACTTATGTATGTGAAGCACGACTGATAGGTGAAAATCCAACAATAGAAATGTTGATTTCACCCCTATCATGGTACTTGATGAAACTCAAGTGTTTCATCTTAAGAGTGTTAGATTAAACTCTTCTTTTGTTTGGAAATTAGCAAAACAAATCAGTACTAATCTTCCACAATTGAGTTTTGGTGAGTTGTAGGTTTATACATGTACACTTTGATGATGCAAAGTCTCAAACATGCATGTAAAAGTCAAGACGATCACTTTGACATCAAGAACAATCAACTTGGGCAAGAAGAGAGGCTTAACAGAGCCATGCGTTATGGTAACGCATGGAGAACTCGTCACAACGGAACGTGTTCCCCATCCGTCACTAATATGTTGTAACAGATTGAAGATGAGAAGAGCTTGAATACAAGAGACTTTGGCATTTTGGCAAAACTATGCGTTACGGTAACACATCTCAGACCTGTCATAACGACTTTCTTACTCGTCATAACGGGTTGCCCACCCGTCACAACGAGTTCCTGTCTAGGAGGGTCCAAAATTCAACCATAGATACATTGCAGGGCATCACCACCCCGTTATAACATATTATGTAACGGGATATTATGTAACGGGTTAGATCAATACTTTAACGAAAGTAGTGCAGACCAAAATTTCAATACTTAAAGATGCGCCTAGCCTATATACCTTGGGAATTCGAACCAAATCATTCAAGAAAGCCCTTCCAAAATTTCCGAGCATACAATTGAGCATCAGAAAGAGCACAAGATCCTTCTCCTTCAGCATCCACACCTTGAGAGCGTATAAGATAACTAATTATCTAATTGTCAATCTGAGAGTTCAACTTATTGTTGTTTTAGTTTGGTGAACTACATTGTGTTGTCAAATAGTTCATCTCCGTCCTTGATTGTGTTGTCAATCAGATACGTTTACCTTGTAGATCAGTGTAGTCTCTTGCATAGGTTTAGAAACCTAAGACTAGTATAGCCCCTTGTTGTTGTTTTAGCCTTCTCCTTCCACAATTGTAAGAACACTTTTGATTTAGTGATCAGTCCAGAAGGTATTTTGGATCCGAGGATTCTGTAGATGTAGATCTAGTTTGTTTGTAGGTCGAACCACGTTACATATCATGTTCTTTTGCTCTCTCTTGATCTCTTGCACTTTACTCCCTCTTTTTACTATCTTTGCACTTTATTGATTGAATTGCTCAATTGCTATTAGTACTTAGTACGATTTTAGTTAGGTGATTAAGATCAAACAGTTTGAATTGTAATTGATAAAACACTTCTGCAATAACATTTGATCTTAGAATCTCATTCTAACAATTGTTACTAGAGCATCAAGTTTGGTTCATTTTCTTAGCCATCAGCATGTTATAAAATGAACCAAATGAACCAAACCTCAAATATTTGCAAACACACATTTGGAAAATATCTGCAAAAGTTTGATTCATTTTCTTTAAGCATGTCTTCTGATCAATTTCACAAATTTGTTTGAGCATGTCCTCTTGTCAATTAACTCAACTTTTGAATGATGTACCGTATGACAGAGCATTAATTAAACATGAGTGCTTAATTAGGGGCCCATTAATCTTGCTGTCAGTTGTTTAATCCTAATGATTTTGTTTAGCTTCATAAGAAAGGCTGTAATACAATTGATCTGATTCTGTTCATGCTAAACTTTACAGGATATATAGTGGATGGTGCCATGATCGATTCATGGGTTCTACATGGACTATTATCACTATATATACTCATTGTCAAAATATTCTTTGTACCTTCATGGACCCAGATGCATGATAAATTAATAACACCGTTACCTAAAATGCAATATCTATTTCATCAATTAATGCGAACGGTTCAACGCTTAAAGTGAAGAACAATGACGATACATAAGCTTTGACCTTTGCCATATTCTCTCTTAGCAAATATTAGGTAGACATCATCACTACTACCAAAAGGGTTGTAGTACCGCTGAATTATGACACGAATTTTGTGATGTCTGAGATTAAATAAAAGTCTCAATGATATTATCGACTTTTTTATAATATTTAACTTCGGGTATTTACTAAAAGTTCGATATTAAATTTTTGTGACTTTTGCGAAAAACTATTTTTAAATTAAAACCAAATTTTTATTAAAATTCGGTGTTGAAACTCATATCTAATACCTGATGTTTAACACCATCCGATGTAAAATGTTTTATCACCGAATTTTATTAAAAGCCAGTGACAAAAGGTTTATTTTAATGCCAGAGTTTTCGTATCAGTCGATGATAAAATGTTATTTTAATTAATTTTCTCCAGCCAATTTCTCTATTTCTCTTTCGATGAACTGCATTTCTCTCTCTTTCTTTCTTCTCTTTCTTCCTTTGTTTTTTCACAAAGGGTTAGGGTTCGAGAGAGGGAAATGAGGCGGCGATGGCCAACCTGGCAGCCACCACCATCTCTCCTTGCCAGGCCAGGCCACAATAACGCGTCACTTCGTGCCATGCCCTCCTCTGCGGTACCGTCGTCCACCTCCTAGCTGTCAAATCTGCACCTTTCGACCATGCTCTATGTACAAAAGGAGCTTACAGCGACAATCAATTTTTTTTCAGTTCTGGAGATACAAGATTAAAGTGACAAGGTCCTCTTGCCATGTTCTTTTACTTTAATTTGAATAGATGGGCTTATTGATTTAGTGCTTTAATTGCTCCAAATTTTTTGTTCTAATCGAATTGAATATGTAATAACATGTTGAAAGAGGAAAGAGGAAGATCTAGAGGTGATGAGAAGCTATTGGTGTACGAGTATGTGATAAATGAGAGCCTTGATAAGTTGTTCTTCGCCTCAGGTATGTTGTTATTGCCCCTCTCTTTAGTTTAATTTTAGCCAAATTTAAGTATCTATTGATATTTTTTTTTTTGTTTTATTTCTTCAGCTCGCTTCCAGTCAATTGCAACCAAAACACAGAAAGTAAAGTGAGATTACAAAACTTTTTTTTGTTGAAATAAGTGGGGTGTCAAACCCATCACTTCTTTTTTCATTGAAAAAGAAAGTAGATAACATAGTAGCAGAAAATAAAAAGAAAAGAAACTCTCATATTCCTATCTAAATAAACTCACTGAACCAACTGCACCAGTACGTCCTATCTATCGATACTTATATAAACATGACGTAACAACGCAATAAACGAAACGTAATAGCTGATTTACATTTTCGTTTCGTTTTAATGGACCAAACAACTGAAAATTTTGTTAAACTTTTCGTTTAGTAAACGAAACAAAAAAGACTTGCGTTAACCCTTTGTTTTGGACGAACCAAAATGGTTAAACGTAAAAAACCCTTGCGTCGACACCCCATGTCATACTATATATTCGTCTAAGAAATGTCTTATATGCATGCGTATATACAATCATCATAATTTGTATGTACCAAAATATCAAATTTGTATGTATGTATGTATGTATATATATATATATATAGATATAAGTTTTTTTTAAACAAGTAGGAAAAACATCCCCACTTCTCCATTTCATTCCATGAAACGAAGAAAAATTACAACTAATTATGTCTCAACAAAAAATCATCCCCTTCATATATATGGTACTACCATGTTCCTGCATCGGTACCCATATCTTAGGTACTGACACACCACTCTTATCTAAATGTTAAAAGCTCCTCACTTATTACAACATCCCATAAAAACCGAGTCAAAGAACATAAGGAACAAAATGCTATTTTTGCCTTCTAACTAATTTCATCTTCACATCTCCTATCTGAAACACTTGTAACTCATTATATTTTTTGATCATCTGTCAACTATTAAGCCCGTGCACCTCCAGACTCAGTTGGTTTTTCATGCCTCTGACTCCATCTCTTGTTGTTGTTCATACCCTTTCCTTCTCCTCCTTTGCCAGCCACCAAGTCTTCAACTCTTCTCATTGCTCATCTTTTTCTAATCCTGCCCAATAGTTAGAAAAATATTTGACTTTAATCAGCATCCTTTTTACTCATATTGTTTTGGCATTATTAAAAATTGATTC
>CAXKVX010001816.1:0-23821 GCA_964058865.1 Eleocharis quinqueflora
GGAACCTTTGCTCCAAGTTATGTTGTCAATTGGAGCTTTTTTATACCTTGCAAGTTTTATTGTTAATTGCAAGGGGCCTTGAGCTTTTTGGATAAGCTTTCTTTTGTATACACTTTTTGAGTTATAGTTTATTTTGGCCCGGTGTGGAGCGGGGATTCCGTGGAGTAGGCCTTGAGTTGTCAAATCACGTTATATTGTGTGTCACTTCTCTTCTACTCTTACTCTATGTTCTCTATCTTTCTTGAGCTTTCTTGTGATATTCTTGTGTTAGATTGAATTGTGATTGATAATTACTAAGTAACTTAAGATCTTGTAGTATAGACGCTTCTGCACATAATTGTTATACTCTTTTAGTGTTGTACAAATTTGGGGCTAGTCACCATTTCTAAAACGTTTGAAAAAATTGAGACCTAGGGAAACCTCTATTTATTAAATAATTATTGCCTTATAATTGACGTCTCAATTCCAACAACGATTATTTACTAATATTGGTTGTCTTTGGTCTCTATAGCAACAACTAATAATCGTTGTCTTATCTCATATATTAAGTTACTATTTGTCTACGGCAACTCCATATGCAATGGTTGTTTGTACGATTCAGCAACTCTTTAGACACCAGCGGCTGCATAACCGTTGAAAAAGATGGTTTTTAAACGTTGGCAGATCACTTATAGTGACTGCAAAATACTAATCACCTATTCCACGTAATAGAATCCAACAAAGTGTGATACCATGTTTGTCTCCCCCAGATACAATGGAATGACAAAAATGAAGCTCTGTATTAGAGTAATTATTTAATTGACTTTCATTAATTAAGGTGTTCCAAAGCAGTTCACAAGTAATGATGCACGCTTTAATTAATTATTCATGGGAAAACCATCGAGGATTTAAACTATATTTTACAATCTGCAGCTGCATGCTGTCAGATAATTGCTTGAATATTAGTGCTAGAATAATATAGTAGCTAGCATGATTAGTGTTGACACTAAACATAATTAAGATCTAAATCTCCATACATGCTAAGTTAGTTGGGTACGTAGTAGGATCTAAGCATACATCCTTTTCAACAACATATATTAATCCAAATTGCATCGGTTCCACCACAATAATTGACATAAAGATTGAAACATTAGCGTCTCTAAATCTGATAAATATTAATTCACTTATTAAGTATTGAATGATTGTGTACTCTTTTTTTTCAATTTAATTGGTTTGAATAAATACTTCATTTCGAGTTCAATAAAAAATAATTAAGTTTGGTTACATATATACATCATTCTCAGATTAATACTGGTGCATATATTCTTTGATCTCAAATTTAATACAAGAAAAAGAAAAAAAGGTCCTTGCATTTCCCCAGGATATGATTTCATGCTATGTGAATCTCGAAATTACAATAATTGTATACCAATAACTGCCTATCAGGATATGAATTGGATATCTCAAGATGCTTGTTACATTTTTCTTGGCAAAAACAGGGTTGAACTGAAACTTCGACCAAAATAGAATTGATTCTGACAACCTTAATTAGTCACAGCTATATCAGTATATCCTGAAAATATCTTAGTTGTCTAATTTGGTTGATTCAACCGAATTATAATATGCACAATACAATGTGAAGTATAGACTGTATAATCTGGTCAGATGTGCTATTATATATTAACTGGTTCTGAAGGATATTATCTTCACGTCATTATATCATACTCGTGCAATAAGAAAAATAAATAAAGGCTCAATATAAACTGGTAAAATACAAGTCTATACTATCAGCACTCATAACCTGAAAATGAAACATAGGTAGAACAAACCGGGTCGTCTGCGATCGATATATATTTTATTATAAAAATCGCATATATAGTGCGGCTTTTATTTATTGGATCGAACATATTATCCAAGTCTCAGGAAAATTGCTACAGGATGAAATGTACAGATTACCCTAACCAACTACAATTCATTTCATTTAACAAATTGATGCCCAAAACAATATAGGTGCAGCCTTGTCAGTATCTGAGATAATTGAAAAAATTAAGAGCAAGCTTTGGTTTTAAAAGAAAGGGTTGTGCATTATTTTTCCTATCCTTTCTTTTTTAGTGTCTCATGCTGATATTACTCTTGTTAAGAAAATTACTAAAAAAAGTAAAAATAGCATTATAATCAATTATAGAGACAGGTTTTTAAGGTAGAGATTGCCTTTTTTTCCCATTGAAATGAAGAAGTGAAGGGTGGTCTTTTTTGGGTTTAGAATTTAGGGTTTAAGGTTTAGAATTTAGAGGTAGAGAGTTTATTATAATGTAAATTAGAGTCAAATAAACATGATACTCTAGTGCATGTTCACTGTTGTTATATATATATCCTACGAACAACGGTAAGAGTTGGTGGCATCAAAAGTATAGATGATAAGAAGATTTCAGGTGCTAGCTCTTTTCTTGTTAGCTAAGTACAGAGTAACCAACAGTAATATTAGTGCATCAATACTTGTATTAATTTTTACTATTCCAGTATTACAGAATGTAGAAACTTTAGACGTGCGTTTTGGGGTTGGCAGAATTGCGAGAGAGATTTTTATAGTTGTAATTTGATCAAATAGTAGGGAGTGGATGTAACCAAAAAAAAGGTCTGCTTTCTGTTGTGGGGGAGGTACCAGCTCAGTATGGTACCAGGACTGTGCAGGCAAGGATATCTGAAACCAGTGCTGGCAGTACTTTGATTCCTTTTACTTAAAAAATAAAAAGAAAAAGTCTAGTTATGGGATATATCACATATATAGATACTGTGATATAGGGGTTTTTCTTTTTTTTTTATAGGTTTGTAAAACTCATTGCTTCTAGTGCAGCATTTTTTATTTTGGGTAATTATGTAAAAAAATTGCTAGAAAAATAGTCAAGTTGTTTGTTTTTTTTAGATTCAATAGTCAGAACGGTAGAAAATCTACCGTGCAGCAGGAACAAACTCACTGTACGGTAGATTTTCTACCGTCCTCCAATCCCATTTTCCGCCACAATTGAACTTTCAAAACTATTTCAGGTTATGACTATGTATAAAAATATATTTTGATCATGACTATGCACAGTAAAAATTTCAATCATGACTTATTGTGATCATAAATTTTTTAATTAACAAGTTTGTCATTGCATTAAGAAAATGGTACGCATTGATCCATCAATTTATCTCAAGCATGAGTTATATTAATTTATTTATTATGGATGCATTAATAAATACATCTAATAGTTATAGTAGAAATTATTTTATTATACAAGGTTATAATTGAAAATATTTTTTATACATAACCATAGCCGTTGATAGTTTTGAATGTTGAGAATTGTGGAAAAAAAAATTGGAGGCACAATAGAAAATCTACCCTGGGTGGGTTTGCTTCTATAGCACGGTAGATTTTTCACTTTTCTGAGTATTCAATCTAAAAAATCAAATTGCTTGACTATTTTTCTTGCAAATTTTTTCATAATTACCAAAAATAAAAATGTTGCTTCTAGTGGAACTGTTTTGCCTCAGTTATTTCAAAAAAAAGTATATATACATTCGCATTATTTGTGATATTTTAAGTTGTAATTTGTTTTTTGTATATTAACCAGAAGTTCTCTGGTCACCGACAGTGGACTCACTCGACTCCTGACATTCAAATGATGTTGGAGATGTGCTCCAATTGAGCTGTCATGAACTGAAGCTCACTCGACACCATGGTCAAAGCTTTCAGTCAAAACCCTCGAGAGAGAAGAAGAAGAAGAAGAAAGAGGAATAATTGTTGGTTGGTCAGACTGCCCAAATTCAAATGTCCTGATTAAATCAAACAGTCCAAATTAAATATCTATGTATTTCATGTTGTATAATTTTGTAAAAATAGTAAAAATGAAGTCAAAAAATTCTGAAATAAATATATAAGTTCTTCTAAATTAATGCTCTATATTTCTATATGATATTTTGATATGTTTTGAGCATACAGACGATTTTTGGTGTTTGTCTTATAGATATAGATTGCATTAGGCAACTTGTATCTGCGAGATAGGGCTGTCAATGGTTGATCGTTTAATCGTTTTTTGTTTCTTCTCATGACAAATAAAATAATTACGATTAATGAAATTTATTTCGTTTAAATAACAAAACAATTAGGAAATATATTATTTCATGATTATTTATTTCGTAGTTTCGTTTGTTACTGTGTATTATTGGAATTGTTCTGATTTCAGAGAAAAGAGCTATGCTGAGAGAAGGTGATGAGAGAGGAGATGAATGATTATTCTAAAAAGAAGATGAAGAATTTAATTCTTGTGTATGTTAGAATCGTTTATCACCGATTTCTGATTTGTTTTAGTGTGATGAGAAATGAGATGGATGAAGAGCTAAGAAAATGAGTTTTATCGTTTTGATTCGTTTCGATCATTTTCTTTAACAAAACAATTAACGAAGCAAAATTTCTTAATCATTCATTAAACAAAATAATTAACGAAATTATTTTCTTTCGTAATAATTTCACACGTTAGACAAGTCCAGTGCGAGGTATCAAAGTCCCAATAGGCTAAAGTCTTCTTTGAAGTCTTGTTGACTTGGTGGTTTAGGTAGTTTTCTAGATTCGTGTTTGTATTTGCAGTGTTTATCTTTATTTCCTTACGCTCTATATATTGTATTTTATAGTTATGTTTGTATAATTGTCAATGAAACAGATGGCTATGTCTAGATCTAGTACCTTTCTTTTTAATACCATTTATTATTCGATTTCTGATCAGCATTATCTTTAACGGTTTAACCAGCAATTTATAAATAATAAAACATGATTTTTCCAAATCTTTATGGGCCCACAACTAGTGAACCTAGAATTGGGCTGATGCAGGCCGCCAATATATTTTATGACAAGATACGACCAACGCCTACTAAAATAAAATGAAAGCAACAAAATAAAATGTTAAATCATAAGATAAAATGCATGTGATTTGATGGAGTTTGATGCATTGAATATTCCGAATAAATATGCAAGTTCTTGCTCAAGTATAATCACCTCTGTTTTTATTTATCTGTAACTGTAAATCTCAAAGAGAGGAGTGAGATCGGCAATGGAGCAAAGAGGAAATCGAGAAGAAGAAGGGGATAACATGACGCCACATCAGCGCGGGGACCCATCTGCAGTGAAATTGAACTCTCTTTTCTATTCTATTCTCCTCTCACACACGTGTAAGATTATGGCCTACCGTGTGAGTTTCATAAAATCATATTAATTGTGATTAATTCATAAAACATATATTAAACTCATCAATTATGTATATTTTGGCTAACAAAAGTTCCAGGGTTTGGAAATTCTTTATACCAATTATGCATAATATTTGTTCTGAAAGAAATCGGAAATGGAGTTTCAACTCTCTGAATTTTGACATCTTAATAAATTATTAAGAATATAGCAGACTTTTAATATGATGACATGGTAAAATAAGTATCCATCTCTTCTAATATAATCGGTTATGATTAAATTAAGAAAATGATATATTCTGTATAAAAAAAAGGATGCTAATTTGCTTGAGATGCACATAAAAAGTGAGTAAGAGATCTCAATAACTTTGTCTAAGAATCTTGAGGGATTCATCGAGTTAAGGAATGTTTGAAATGGAGGCTTAAAGATCCACAGACCAAAGAATGGTGGAAACAGATCTTAGTTATAAAATATTTAAAATCCCATAATAAGCAAAAATGGTCTCATTTTTGAAAATTCTTGAAAAAATATGAGTCAATAATTCTGATTAATAGATCTATCCAGGTTGGTGATGATAAATCCACTAGTTTTTTACATGACATATGGTGTCTTAGTGTTCCCTTATACATTGAGTTACATTTCTTGTATATTGTTTGTTCTGTTATAGATATTTCAGTAAGAGAGGTTGCAGTGAAAAATTTGGAGGAATTATCTTTTAAGAAGACAATTGTCAATAGTACAAAGGGAGCAGTCTATACTACTTCATAATTTAGTTATACAAAATTTCCTGTCTAATAATTTGATAAGGCTTTGTGGCTAGATTTTGACAGAAATAAAATTAAAGTCTCTAACATATATCGATGGTTAAAGGATACTGGTATGGGGACATTTGCTCTGGCTGTGATCTTGCATTTGAAGATTCCTTTAAAAATGCAGATATTTCTGTGGCTACTTAGTAAAAGAAAACTATTGGTCAAATCCAACTTACATCAAAAAGCTGGGTAGGAGATATAAAATGTGTATATTGCTTGTTTGATGAAACTAATCTAATCTTTTTTTTTTTTTCAATGCACACATGTAAGGATGGTGTGGGTTAAGGTCATGATAGCTTGAAATATTAGTAGGGCATTTATCTAGTTGGAAGATTTATATGGTATGGTGACCAGTATTCTGGTACCAGATAGGGAGTTTGTGTGGTTAGTGTGTGCTGCAACACTCTGGGCTTGTTGGCTTCTGAGGAATGAATGTTGCTTCAATCGTACCAATCCAGTTATTTCTCGTGCCTTTATTTGCAAAATCAGAATAATTTTGACATATTGAGCAGGGTTATGAAAGGACTTACAAGACTTGTTGCAGCTATGGAAAGAAATGAGGGGAGATAGCAGTGAAGTAAGATGTAGAGAGATTGGTGGAAGCTCACAGAATTCATGATTAGTATCCAAGTTTTTCTTTTTTGCGTTGTTTTGTGTTGTTGAGTGTGGTTTGAATTTTTCCTTTTGAATTGTGATATGATGTGCTCGATGGGCTTTGTCATTGGTATAAACTTGTTTTTGTTTAGGAGAGTTAGGTATATAAATCGAGAATTTAGATAGCGATGATGCGTCGATGCTTCGATGCTTCGAAGATTGGAGCCTCGACGCAAGAATATGAGTATATGATACAATGTGTGGCATCGATGGTCGATTCTGGTATGGTCTCTTTATTACTCTGTTTTTCGTTTGTTTCAAGTAAATAATTGGAGTGTGGAGCTCCTTCGCTTATTTCCAAAAGAAAAAAAGGAATGTTCGAATAATTTCTCTAAATAAATTAGTACATAAATAAGAAATTTTATTCTACTAGAGGTAAAAGAGAATAAGATTACCTGAAATTTCAACCAAAGAGTTCGAACTTTCTTTTTTTTTTTCTTTTTATATGCAATATTGTAGTTCTAAATCTTTTCAGAAAAGGAAATATAGGCTTTTTGTTGCACATCATAAGTGGTCATCAATTGCTATGCCAAAAGTTGCAATGAATTGAGAAAATTAATTTTGTTTAGTAAAGACACACTATGCGGAAGGCCCAATTTAAAAAAATGCAAGCACAGTCATCTAGAAAGTTTGTGATAAATTTATCAAAATGGGTTATTTTGGATCCTAGATATATGCATGATGATGTATTAATAAGACTATCATTGTACCTCCAATAACAGCCCAAATATGGGCCTACCCCCTTCCTCCTCTTCTCTCAAACGAAATTCTGTGAAAACTTCTTCTGAGAGATGAATCACAGATAGAAGAATTTGTTATCTGAATTTAAAATCAATGATTTCGGATTAATAATTTTAAAATCTCTTGACTCATATATATATATATAGGCTAGGGTGCTCCATTGAGCATCAAATCTCTAATGCTCCACATCATATCTCTAATTTTAAAATTTCAACGACCAATTCGAACCGTTGAACATGATCTACATATTGAAATCTACTTGGAGATTGAATTTTACATGTTTTATTTTTAGAGAGGTAGAAAAATTGCAACTTTTGTTGGTTCAGAAACCGTTTGATTAGCAACTTTTCTACCTCTTTAAAAAAATAGCAAGAAATAAAAAAATTTAAAATTCAATCACCAAGTAGATTTCAATATGTAGATCATATTCAACGGTTCGGATCGATCGTTAGAATTTTTCAATAGGAGATAATGGATGTGGAACATTAGAGGTTTGGTGCTCCATGGAACACCCTAGCCTATATATATATATATATATATATATATATATATATATATATATATATATATATATATATCTATACTATCTATAAAAGCATCTAAAGAATGGAGGAGTACATTTGTTCAGAGTTTTCATATGGACAAAAATATCCTCCCAACTATTAATTCACTGGCGCCATGTTTCAAACTCAATTACGCCTCTCTCTAACTGGCTTCAGCCGCACAATCTTCATACAACATTTCCTACAAGTTCGAATCAAGTGAAGTCATCTATCAAAACTGTTAAATTGGGGTCCTAAGGTCAAGTGTTAGTGCGGGAGCATTTTCAACAATTATAATTCAAACTTTTAGACCTTAATCACCTAGCTAGAATCACAAGAAAGCAAATACTAATAGCAATTGAGAAAATCAAGATAACAAGGTGCAAGTTAGTAAAGAGAGATCAAGAGAATACAATAACACGCGTTATAACATGGTTTGATCTACAAATAAACTATGCCTACATCCACGAGACTCCAAAAACCAAAACTTCCTTTCGGACCGATTCCACTAAGCAATAAGTGTTCTTTACAATTGCGAAATCTATCTTTGATTTCTTCTCAATAAGCATACTCATCTTAGATTCCTTAATCTATATGAGAGGCTACACCACTCTACAAGGTAAAAGGTATGATTAACTAAACAATGAAGGGCAGTGATGCACTACTTGACAGCACAATGTAGTGCACGAAAAAGCTAACAAAGCTAGCTAGAATAAGTGTTCTCAGATCGATAATTAGATGATTGTAGCTATCCTAAGTCTCTCAGGTTAGGCAGCTGTAGGAGAAGGCTTTAGTGCTCTTTCTGCTGCTCAAATATATGCTTGAAAGCTTGGGGAGGGTTTTGAATGTCTTCCTAGTTCGTATCCCAAGGTATATATAGGTTGGACACTTATTGAAGTATTGAAGTCTTGAATTCATGCCCTTGCGTTACAGGATCTTGCAATTCGTTACAGAACCCGTTATAACGGGTTGACAGCTTTCTAGAATTGTCATTCTCTATTTGATTCACTGATTTCTGAGCCTCTTGAGAAGGAACCCGTTGTGACGGGTTGGGAACCTGTTAGTGACGAGTGAGGAACCCGTTGTGATGGATTAGTGATGCGTTACAGTAACACATGTCTCTGGAATTCCTTCTATGCTCCAGCTCTTCTCCTCTTCAACCCGTTATGACGGGTTGGGCACCCGTTGTGACGGGTTAGCACTAGTTGCGACAGGTTGAGCATGCACTATGGTAACACATGGCTCTGGAAATACCCAAATGACTTGCTCTTGATGTCTTTGAATATGTCTTGACTTGTACATGCATGTATGAGTCTTTGTATCATCATTGTGTACCTATTTAAAAATGCATCTTACCAAAACTCAATTGTGCAATGTTAGTACTGATTTGTTTTGCAAATTATCAAATAAGGGATGAGTTTAATTCAACAAAAAATCTTTATCAAGTAATCTCCAAGGACAAAAACCTTCTCATCGAACTCGTGAAATGAGGATAGGATAGGATAGTTCAAGGCAAGAAGGTGGTTTGCTTATCATGCAACAAAGAATGACATAATATTCAGAATTGCTATGTCATCTTTTCTCAAAGTAGAAGGCCACAATAAGGACGTTTCAAGAGAACTCACAAGAAAGTTATGCAAGCTACTTAATTAAGTGAATTCGAAGAGCGTGAAAATGAGGAAGAAGAAGTTAACCTCGGGGACATAGAAGTAGAGAATAAGCTAGCCCTTGTCGGAAAGAAACAAATGACATGTATGAAGATAGCACTTGAAGTCATAAAAGAACAAGGCATGACTGATTCGGAGAAGATTCGTATCATAAAACGAATGGCTCGAGATAAAGATGACTATGCTAAAAACAAGAAGAAGCCTCAAGGAGACTTGGAATCCCAACATGCATCTCAAGGATAGACACTTCCAAGATGATTGAGAAGCCCTTGAGTCCTTCACATTTGAGAAAGATGGAGAAGCCATTAACACTTTCGAAGATGGATATTGCAAAGCGAATTGAGAAGCCTTTGAGTCTTGCAAGAATAGATGCTTGTGTACAAGAGAAGATAGCCCAGCCAAAGGCAAAATCTACAAGTGCTCAAGAAATGGAGGCCCCTAGCCGAGATAATATGATGAAAATTGACCTCTCTAAATATCATGATGAGTCTAGTGATGATGGCTCTTATGATTTGGATAAAGATTAAGGGTGCGTTTGGATGGCAAGAATTAGTGCTATTTTCAGAATAGCTACTATTTTTGTTACAGTAACTGATCCAAACACAAAACAAAAGTTCTAGAATAGCGATCAAAGACTGCTAATCAGCTAACCCGACTACTTGGTAGAGTTAGCGGGTTAGCGATTTTCGAGCGTGTAAAAAAATTCTAAAAATTGGGCTTCAACTTTTTTTATTGTTATTCTCAACAGACTCTCTCTCTCTCTGCGCTCTTTCTTCCAGAAATTCTCCGATTCCAAAAAACTCAGATTTCTTCCAGTGCGACTCGAATTTGAGCAAACTAACTACGGATTCCTCCTCTCGGCGCAACATGGAGTAGATCGATACCCACTTTCTTGGGTTGTTGAGAGGAAAGAAGGGAGACTAACGAAAGGTGGTCGTCAGGCTATGCTGCTGCACTAAACAAAACTGAAAATGTATCTTTATTATATTGAAAATGTATCTGATGCTTCAAAAATTCAGTTTCTGGTACAAATTTTGGTTCTAACAGATCCAAAAAATACAGCTTTCAACTTCTGTTCTCGGTTCTGGTAATTTGATAAAATTATTTCAATTTGACCAGGAGTGTTGCTGAAGGTCTTGACAGCTTTAGGAATTATAAATTCGAAGCATTTCTGGCTAGATGTTGAGCATATCCAAGAGGCCATTCAAACTTGCATTTCTCATCTATTCTGGTATACGACATTCTCGATACAATATGTTTATTATAATTTAGGAAAATTGTCTCATGTTACAGCTGTGTTGTAGATTTTGTTATATTGTTTCCTTCTTCTTCTTTTATGATTGCTTTTATTAATTCAATTTGATTAAGAAAATTATAAAAAAAATGATCTTTTCTTTATGAGGATTCATTATGAGCCACGTGCAATGAATGAGGGAGGCTGAAACATGCCAAAAAAAAGACATATTTTCATGCATTTAATTAAAGTTTCAGACTTGCTTCCTTTTTGCTAGTTTTTTGTTCCTGGTATGAAAATGCAAGAGTGCTGTTGTACCAGTTACTGGTACGAGGAAAAAATTTCATTCAAATTTATATTCAAGTTTATGTACAATATGTGGTAATATATGATTTTCATTATTAATTATTGTTAGCTGTTGAAAAGAAACACAGTTAGCTGTTGAAAAGAAAATATTGTTAGTTACAACAAAAACAAAATAATTCATTATTTTATTCATTCCCTCCATCACTATCTCAAATATACAATCCAAACAACATTTGCACTAACTTGGATAGTAACAAATTAGCACTATTTTTTCATTCTATGGATAGCAAAAAGTTACCACTATTTTCAATCACAAATCTAGATAGCACTATTTTTGCACTAACTATGACATGATCCAAACGCACCCTAAGAGTATTTTAATGTGACTAAGCTTAAAGAGTTGCTTGATGAGTCCAAAATGTCTATGAATGTTAAAGATGCTATGATCAATGATCTTAAGTCTAAGATTGAATTGCTACAAATTAAAGTTAATGACTTTGAGAACAGAGTCAATTTAGATAAAGTCAAAATTACTGGAATCCGACCTGATTCGATCCGAGATAATTCATAACTCGTGTCGAAGCGATAGGTGACTGAGTCCGACCTGACTCGGTCTGAGACGATCTGTAATCCGAGAAGACGTAACACATGAGGACCCGAACCCGACTCGACATGGGATGAAGCAACACATGAGGACCCAAACCCGACGCGACTCGACCGACTTGATATGATACAACTTATAAATCAATCTAAACTTATGTTGCCTATAACGTAATCTAATTTTACTAACAATTTAACATCAGATAATATCAAGATTCAATAACACAATTCAATAACGTGGTTGGATCTTGTCCAATTAAACTCAAAACTCAATATAAAACACGAAAGTTGTCAATGCGACCCAACCCAGTCACGCCCGACCCGACCCAAGACCCAAAAGTTGTCGATGTGGCCTGACCGAACCCGTTACCTGAAAAAGACCGACGCTATCTGACCAGATCTCGCTCGACCCGGCCCATGACTCGAAAGTTGTCGATACCTAATGATCCGAAACCCGATCCGACCCGAACCCTGATTATAATTGACGATCAAACTATCCTGACCCAACTCGATCCGACCCAAATCCGTCCGACCCACCCGACTTGCCACCTCTATTATTACACACACCAAAACCAGAAAATTAACTTTCATTTATTCAATCGGTTCACTATAATCGGTTGATTCACTATTGGGTCTACAATACTTTTTTCTTCAATCCGCAACTAATTAATTATAATACAAAAATATTATATCCAACTATTTTTCTAGGCGACTTCAGTCAATTTGAAGATTTATTACAAAGACCTATACTAAAACATAAATAGTTATAATTTATTACCAAAGAAATACAAACAAAAGTATAACACATTCACACAACAATGAGATAATTTCAATTATGACTAAAATAAATTATAAAAATATTAGGGAAAATTTTGGATATTCTGGAGATGGATATACTCATACTTCTAATCGCACCGGACCGTCCGATCTTGATGTATGATGCAAATCTTAATGTATTTGGACGGTCCATGGTGATTGGAATTTGGAAGTACTCGGTATATCCATCTTCCGAGTATCCAAAAATTCCCAAATTATTATTATAAATGTATATATAATAAACTTCTCTTAGAATAAATTATGTACACCAACCAGCTTAGATTTTACTCTGCATTTAAAATCGGTACTTTTTTGAAATTAGTTAATATCTTATTTTAGGTAACCAACAAAATTGAAATATGTAATTTTTATTTTCGATTAGATCAATACTATAAAAAATATTCAGATTAATTGAAATACGCATATGTTCTGTATGCATCAGTTTTCTTTTAGTCTTGCATTCAATCTAAAAAACAGAGAAGATAAAGCTACTCATAACGTGATGTTTAATATGAATGGTCACTGACTGTAGTCACTATCGAAAAATAATGCGAGTTCAAACGCTAATAAAGACTAGAAAGAAGATATATTAGATAGTGACACCAAAAGAACTTGTTTGGAGCAATCCCACTTTCTGAAAATTCGTCAAATTTTCCGTTCAATCGAAAAACTATCCCAAATTGAACATTTTATTTCATGAAACTTTTCATTTCTTTGTTAGTTCATGAAAAAATATTAAGGATTAACTAACTGTATTTCAATTTTTGTACTCTGTATGCGTACTCCAATTAACTTTACAAAAAAGAAAAGTCAAACAGTAAAACACTTTCTAAAAATGAATAGTCAGACAATCAAAGCAGATAAAAAATGGAAAGTTGAACCGCCCGCATTATTTTGAACGTTTCCGCCCTACACAAGAATGATTTTCATAGAATGCATGTGTGCAGAATAAATAAACAGGGGTTCATACTAAATAAAACAGCGGTTCAGACTAAATAAAATAAGTGCTTAAACTAATTGAAAGAGGTGTTCATACTAGCTTTTTAAAGTCTTTTTTGCACTGTTTCATGTATGTTTTGCAAAAAATGCAAGAAATGCAGACTAAATAAAAAAAGGTGCAGAAAAAACAAAAAAAATGTGATTTACGGGCTTTGAAAGCGTTTTTCGGGGTCAAAACAGCGTTGCTATGGGTGAAACCCCCCGTAAAGTGTGTGCGTCGTGTCGTGTCGTTTCCGAAAAGTGCTCATATGTGCAAATCGGAGTTACAAGTCAAAAGTTACGTCTGTTCGAAGATCAATCGTTATTTTGTGCTTATACTAACGAAGATATGATCAACATGTGTTAATACTAAATACAACAGGTGTTCAGACTAAATATAACAGGTGTTCAGACTAAATTTAACAAGTGTTCAGACTAAATAAAATATGTGTTCAGACTAATTATTTCAGGTCTGTTTTTGCACTGCTTCAAGTCAGTTCTGATGCACATACTAAATGAAAAGATGTTCAGATTAAATAAAATAGGTGTTCAGACTAGCTGTTTCAAGTCTATTTTTTTTTGCATTGTTTCAAGTCTGTTTTGTACAGAAATTATGTGCACACTAACTAAGGATATGGTCATACTAACTTCTCTTATGATCATACTAACATCTCAGATGGTTATATTAACTTCTCTGATGGTCATACTAACATCTCAGATGGTTATACTAACTCCTCTGATGGTCATACTAGTTGTTTCAAGTCTGTTTTGTACAGAAATGATGTGCATACTGAATAAAATATGTGTGCATACTAAATCAAAATGTGTTAAGACTAAATAAAGCAGGTGTTCAGACTAGTTGTTTCAAATTTATTTTATTGACTGTTTCAAATCTAATATGCACTATATAAAAATGTGTTAATACTAAGGATATGATCATACTAACTATTCTGATGGTCATATTAATATCTCGGATGATTATACTAATCAAGATAGGATCGATAATAAATGCACAGCTTGATATTTGAAAATAACAATTTTGTATTTTTTTTCCGAATAAGTAGGGATTAATAATGAGCCAAAATTAATTTCTTATAATTTCAGGCAAGTTTATATTTTTTTTTCTCAAAGAACTCGTGCATGGGACATCAATATTGCGGATTTTTTTTTTTTTTTGTAATTATTAAACTTGTACTATACAAGTAGTCAAGGAGATTTTCGAATGGCAAGAACATTGTCGTGTGTAGTTGATTTTACAGTTGAACGGTAAAATATTTATCGTTCTCGTCATTTTTGGGTTACACATATTTAATTACAATTTTGATCATATATAGAAAATTAATTATTATTTTGATCATTTATAGCAAACAATTCTGATCATTTAATTATAATTTTATTTTTTTGTTTCCAGTCCCCACCATTCGTTGTCTATATTCATTTCTATTTTCGTGTTATTAATATGAGTGGGTAAATTTTTGGTCAAAATTGTAATTAAATTTCCAATTTTTTTCTATTCATGATCAAAACTGTAATAAATTTGTTATATATGTTCAGAATAGTAAATAAAAGTCAGCAAAAAAATTGCACTGTTGAACGGTACAAAAACACCCGTTCCAGATTATTTCAAAAAAAGAAAAAAATATGCCGAACGGTAGAATTTATACTCTCTTGGCCAGTGCATCTAAAAAATTCCGAACCTTAGCTATTTTTTTTGAAAAATATTTTGATAATTACAAAAAAATGCTGAATATTGCGTGTATCCAGCAATTATTTGCAGTGTTTTACATTTGCACATCGCAATTGAGGACGAATTAGTCCATATATAATTATACGCTTGTAGTTTTATTAGTCACTACACATTTTGTAACAAAAAGTTGCTGTTCGGTGTTACACATTTAGGGAAGGAATTAAGTTTGGAGTACTCTATATACCGGTACCAGTTTGGTAGTATTGGTACCGTAGAGTAAGTAGAGTAGAGTTTTAGTTCATAATTGTTTGTTTTGTTTTTCTAGTTTTGTTGCATTTATTTTTTTTATCAAAGTACTGACTTTCTGTACTTAATTCTTGTAATTTGAATTTTTTGTTGCTTTATTTGGAGGTCGACATTCTATCTTGAGGTTAGCTAAAAAATAATAATTATACGCTTGTAATGCGTGCATTAGTAACTTAAACAATGAATTTTTTAAGCCAATCCAAACCCAATTTATTGGTAACTTATATGAACCCCAAAACCATTGTAACAAACAGGGATAATAAATTCAACACAACTTATACTAATTATATATAAAAAACTAGCTCTTCTATGAATTAATTCTTTTTTTATCAAATATATTATTAAAAATAATTACAGTCGTGTTGATTATTATAAATAGTAATATAACTCACTTTAAGTTCGATCCGTCGCCTACTTTGTTACCAAAAAAAAAAACAGACTTTTAAATTATAGATTGAATTAAAATTTTAATGTATTAACCAGGTAGTATAAGTCAAATTCACATCAGCTGTATTACTATACGAAAACATATCTTTATAAAACAACTGTTCGTACAATAAAAATTATGTCCTCCCAATAAAATCTTACGCGTAATTTCAATCGGACGGTCCTTATCGCGCCACGTTTACTATATTAGCATCTATTACTAGAGCAGAAACGAATTCGTATAAGTCGGTAGACATGGCTAGGCAGCTATCTATCAAAGATTTTTGGCAGCAGCGTAGGAGTCCACGTTCTTTTACTTTCTTTGGAAATTGGAATTGAATCAATCTTCGTGGACAGCTGTTTACTACTACTATAGTTAAGTTGCATTGATACTTTAGTTAATTCAACATGACAAAGAATTAGGTCAACATTTAGTTTCTAGATAAAAAAAATAGCGACTCGATCGAATGCGTCGGCAATCCAACACGCGTTTGCTGTTTACGAATGAACAGTGCTGTTTTTTTTTTTAGCCAAACGCCTCAACTTATCTACGCGTTGGTAGTCAAAGTCTTAAGGGCCGGGCCGAGCTTTAGAAGAGTCGGGTCTAAAGGGCCTACGAAAGGACCGGGTAAGGGTCGGGTCTAAAAAGGGCTTAATAGGGGCCGGGTAATAAGAGCTTTGTTCTAAGGAAATAGGCTCGGCCCTTCTAAGGCCCGGCCCCTATCAGGCCCTCGGGGTTGCAAAGGGCCGGATCAGGGCCGGGTAATAAGGGCTTTAATCTATTTTTTTAATTTTTTTTAATTGTGAAAGGGTTTGAGGGGCTGCCGTGAATAAGGATTGCAAACGGCCGGATAAGGGCCGAACGGGATCGGGGCTTGAAAGGGCCGGATAAATAGGGGCCTGTATTTTTGGAATAAGGCCCGGCCCTTCTAAGGCCCGGCCCTTTCAAAATCTTAATAAGGGCCGAGTCTGACAGGGGCTTTACAGAGGCCGGGCTGGGGGCCGGGGGCTTATGACATATCCCTACGTGTTGGGAAATAAGCAGAGGGAGTGAGAGAGTGAGATGAAGAGAGCTGTGAAGGAATTGTGAATTCACGTAGGAGAGAGGCCCCACACCACACCAGCATGATTAAATATTTAGTTGAAATTAAATTTTTTTTAAAATTAAAAGTACTCATACATGAAAAATAACATTATCATATCTCATGACCTGCATCAATCACCATGTGAGCTACTTTTATTAATATAAGTTTTTTATTATGCACATTTAGTTGAGTTAACGTGCATATTATTTAAGTTATTATGCATGTCATCATTGATTCAGTCCAATTTTGTAAAATATTATTATTATTAAAATATCTACGAAAATAAAAAAATAATAACCAATTGACCGGTGTTGTGAACACCGCCTTTTTTATTTTCTCAAAATGTCAGTGTTCGTAACCCCGATCTTTTTTATTTTTCGCGCTTTTGCGTCAATTTTCCTTTCTATTTATAATTCAACACCGGCCTTTTTATTTTCTCAAAAGGTCAGTGTTTGTAATCCCGACCTTTTCTATTTTTTGCACTTTTGCACCAATTTCGGTGCACAAAATGTCTCCAGAGAAAAGCGTTCCATAATGCGTTTCTTCTTCCGCCATTATCGTTGTTTCTCTTCTTCTCCGACCTTTTTTTTCTTCTGCCTCTGTTTGCGTGTTTCTTCGTATGGTTGACGCGTTGTACTGTCCGTTCGCGACAGTACAAAACTTTTTTTGTCGATTTCTTCTATCGCTCGTTGTGTGATTGTTCGGATGGTTGACGCGTGTTCTTTGTATTTCGTCTTCTAGTAAAAGAGTCAGTGCCACCGCTTCTCCGTTTGTCATTCGCAACAGTGCCATTTTTTCGTTGATTTTTCTTGCTGCCTTCGTGCCCCCTCCACTACTCGACACGTGATTTTTCCTATTGCATGTATATACGCGAAGCGCGTTTGCACGCCTAGTAAGAATCCAGGTCGAACAATATTAGTTACATATCATACTTTTTTAATTGTATATAAATATATGTAGCGGACAAAACCACTTGTATGATTATAAGCTAGTTTTGCGCCGCAATTATTTGTTGTTAGATAAAAGGACGATGCATTACGCATAGAACTGTCTAACGTGTCATATGATCACAAAATTATTTTATTTCGTTAATTGTTTTATTTATGAAATGATTAAGCAATTTTTTAGTTAACTGTTTCGTTGAATATACGAAAAAAGATAATCTTGCATTAACCATTTGTTAGAAAAACGATTAAAACGACCAAAAAAAATATAATCATTTAGTTGAGAACAAAATGATAGATAAAAATTGTAGAAATTCATCAGATAATAAATAAACGTGAATTTGAATTATGGGTCCATTTGATAAATCAAAGGAATAGTGACATAATCGCGCAATTTAGGATAGTAAAAGTATAAGTGTGATTTTCAAAGAGTGACAGAAGAGTGGTATTTTTTACTATTCGAACGAACGAAATTGTCATTTGACGTGTGTTAATTGAAATAATAGAAATATTGATAACTATGATAATAATGATGATGATGATATAATATAGTAATAATAACAATAAACTAAATAACATAATAAATTAATAATAATATGCATTAATTTCTAAAATAAATTAAATTAAATTAAATTTTTGGAAAAACATAGAGAATTTTAAATTTAAACATAGAGAATTTTGCGTCAAATCGCGTGTTTTTTGTTTGTTTTGACGCCGTCGTCTCTTGTTTTTCCAAAAATTAATAATTCTCTATGTTTTTTTGTTTATTGAGCAACTTAAATTAAAATTTTTACCACAAAAATTGGCTAATATGAAACTTTTGCACTTCGGTCGAAGTGCAAACGTTTTCACATTAGCCATACTCCAAAAACATATTCGATACAAAATTTAGTGATCTCTTAGAAAATTTACTCTAATTCTTTAGAACTATTTATTTATATTAGAGGTTCCAGAAGACAATGGCAAATGAATTGTTTTGACAAATTCAAAACATCTTAGAGACAAATAATTAACTACAGTCATTGTAATAAATTTAAGATAATTTATTGATCTACCATGTTCCAAATTATATATAAATGAAGTTTAAGAAAAAAAATAGATAATCCACATGAGATCTTTCTATTTTTTTGTAAGAATGATGATAATTATTTGAAAAGTAGTTGACGTAATATTTAGGTAAAGAATCGTCAATAAATGTCCATCATAAAGTAAAAAAATAAATGAAGATTTGATGAATGGATAGCATAATAATATTAATTAAAAGTAAACTTTTTAGTTGGAGGTGACGGTGGGAGGGTGTTAAAAAGTTGAAAGGAATTCTACTTTTTGGATCTTAGAACTTGGAGTCTTGGACCCCAGGAAAAAGACACATCTTAGTACGGAACATTTTTTTGTTTTATGATGTCTAATATGTCGGAAATTAAACAAAAAATCGTCAAAGACACATCTTAGTACGGAATAAATTTTTTGTTTTATGGTGTTTAATATGTCGGAAATTAAACGAAAAATCGTCCCAAGTTCTAAAATGTCGGAAATTAAACAAAAAATCGTCCCAAAATTGACAAATGAATTGTCTATTGAATTCGTTTCGGTGGATACTTGTAAGATGAAGTACTCATCAAATAATTTATATAAATACGAGATTCACATGTATGAATTTCGAAATTATATAGATTATTAGATGAATACTTCACCTTACAAGTACTCCATCAGATATAAATTTTTGTCTATTAACACTTTATTTTTTGAGTTAAAATATTTACCTTACTAAATTATTAAATTCTTCTTCATATTTCTGATTTTTTAATTTAAATTTTTTTTTGAAGGTAGGTAGTCCCTACTTAATTTTATTAAAATGTAAGTATACATTTACATAGCCAAGGAAAGGAAAAAAGAAAAATAAAAAGGAAACGGAAACGGAAAAATAAAAAGAAAATGGATATATGAGGATCTATCCTATGCCACGTACAATATCTATATCCTTGTTTATCTGTAGGCATAGTAGGTCGGCTGTGCCTTTGGTCCCACGAAAAAATTCTACGATTCCGCTACTTCCAAATTGCCCACAGGGTTAGCTGAAAAAGAGTGTCCCATTCCCAAAGCGATGTAGCCGATGGTCTTTGTCTCGTTCTGAATCGATATTCGAATGGTGTTTCGTCCGGTGCTGGGGCGAAATGGGGATCTAATGTGGTCCAAACCCTGGTAGCAAAGGGACAGAATAGAAACATGTGTGCAATTGTTTCCATGTTGTTTGTATTGTACAAGTCGCATCTGATCTGAATCGGGCATCCTATTTTGCGAAGGTTTTGGATGGTTGGAAGTCTATCTTTTAGTAGGCACCAAATGAAGATTTTTATCTTGAGTGGCGCCTTGTTGTGCCAGATTAATTGAGCCGTGTGGGATATTATTCCTGGGTTGATGAGTATCTGATATGCTGATTTGGACGAGTAGTGTCCTGTCGATGTCCACTTCCATGTTAGCCTGTCATCTGTCATCAGTTGCGACGAGTCGCACAAAATTGTGCTAATGAGAGAATGTCTCTAAGAAAAAGGATGGTATGGTATGTAAATTTGTTTGCTCCGCGACTTGTTGTATGGGAGGTATATTGTAGTGTTGTGTTAGAAAGGATGCCCATAAAGTGTCTTTCGAACCGAATACATTCCATGTCCATTTGAGTAAGAGCACCCTATTGAACGTTTTTAGGTCCAGTATTCCCAGTCCTCCATATGCCTTTGGTAGGCATAATGTTGTCCAGTTGACCATATAGCCTCCTCGTGCTATTGTGTCATTTTTCTTCCAGAAAAATCTCATTTTTGTCCTTTCAAGGTGCTTAATTAGCCAAGCAGGGAGAAGAAAAGCTTGCATAAAATGTAACGGGAGTGAATTGATCACCGAGTTTACTAGAATAAGTCTTCCTCCCTTGGAAAGTAAGTTTCCTTTCCAACTTTGGAGTTTGTTTTGAACTGTTGTGAGTATAGGGAGAAACGTTTCCTTTGAAGGCCTTTTGATTGTCAAGGGTAGTCCTAGGTATTTCATGGGAAGTGAATGAACCTTGCACCCCAGTATATTTTCAAGTGTTCCCCAATGTTCCGTGGGCACCTGTATAGGTGTGAAAGTGCTGTTTGATGGATTGATGTTTAGCCCCGTCATGGTGGCATAGGTCTGTAGTACCTTCATGAGGACTTTCAAGTTGGTTGGGTGTGCAACCGATATGATAAGTGTGTCATCCGCAAATTGGTGTGTTGTTAGGAGAAGAGAGGGTATATCAAGGAATGAGTGTCTCTCGTTATCCAGCAAAGATTGTAATGTATCCGCCACTAAGATGAATAGTAATGAGGAGAGGGGATGTCCTTGCCTTAATCCTCTCTGATGGTAGAAGGATGGTCCTTGTATGCCATTGGCTCGTACCGATGAGGAAGAGGAGATGAGAAGGTTGTGCACCCATGTGATCCATCGTTAAGGAAAACCTTTGGTACGCAGTAGGTCTAATAGGAATCCTCATGATACCGTGTCAAATGCTTTGCGAAAGTCTATCTTCAGAATCACCGATGGCACCTTAAGTTTGTTCCTTAGTATCAGTGATTCTCGTGCAACCAGGAAGGAATCTATTAGACTTCTTCCTTTGACAAATGTCGTTTGTGTTTTGGAGACTATTTGTGGCATGATTCTTTGTAATCTTTCTGCCATTAGTTTGGAGAGTAGTTTTGGGATAGTGTTCAGCACGCTAATTGGTCTGAAATCTTCAATGCGAGAAGCATTGTGTATTTGTGGGATGATGGTGATTGATGCGTTGTTCAATCTCCATATGTCTAGCTCATTCGCATAGAATGAGTTGATAATAGCCCTTAGTGTTTCTCCTGTGGTGTCCCAGTATCTTTGGAAAATTTTCGAAGGGAAGCCGTCCGGTCTAGAACTCTTGACTTTAGCTAGGGCAAAGACACCTTTCTTTATTTCATCATTCGTGAATGGCTCCGCTAAAAATTCCAGAGTTTCTGGATTGGCTGTTGCGATTAGTCCTTGTGGTATGGGGTGAGTATTGATTCTTTTCCCCATAATGTCCTTGTAGTATTTTGAGAAGGCCAAATTGATTGTTTTAGGGTGAGAAATTCATTCCCTCAACCTGGATGTTTGAGATGGTGTTGTGTTTGAGCCTGTTTGTGGCCATCCTATGGAAGTATGCCGTGTTGTTGTCTCCTAATTTTAGCCACCTAATAGACGAGCATTGTTGCCATTTGTTTTCTTGTATGAGTGAGAGGTCGTATGCATGTTTCCTTAGTTCTAAGCGAAGAGAAAATTCCCTCGGGTGTAACATGCGGCGCTCTTCTATTCTATCCATAGTATGAATGACAAGTTTGGTTTTACTTAGGATACTATTGACCCTTGCAAATTTTACTTTCGCCCAACTTGCCAGTGCTCTCCTTGTTGATGCCATTCTTCTCAGATAGTCAACAACAATGTTCCCCGATGGGTTAGGTATGTCTCACGCTTCTTTGACAATTTCCTTTGTTTCCGCAAAATTAAGCCAAAAGCGTTCGAATTTGAATGCCCTTGTATTCCGTGTATGTAATACACGCCTGGTGAGTTGTAATTTTAGAATTTCAGATTAATATCGTCTGATAATTTGATATCATAATCAGCTACTAGTATTATAATCGACCTAATATATTCAGGCCTCACATTATATTTTAAGACTCAATATAATTCAATATTATAATCGACCCATAAGTAGCCCATGGGTACAACTTCACAGCTCATAACCCGTTCCGACCCGTCCATAGACCTGGCCCTATCCGACCTCCATAACAATGGACCAGATGGATATAATACTTGAACGGATAGACATGTGCGGACCGATGAACCGATAGGCCAAGCTGTCATCTCTACCTATAAATACTCTTACAAGATCTCTCTCCTTCCCTACTTACTGCAATCAGAATTAATTCAATTTCGAGTTTAGAATCTTTAGATGTGAGTTATTATTATAACTCCAAGTCTCCAATCCCAAACGCCCCCTTTTTTTCTAATAAGTTTCCCTCTCTTTGTCCGTTTGTCGCCTCTAGAAAGAAACGCTCTCTTCTCTCGTCACATCACCACTCCGTACTCGTAATACAAACCGAGAGAGAGCAACGCAAAAATTTGATCGCATCGATCAGATCTGAGAAATGGGAACCGACGACATAGTGGAAATGGAGCTCACAAGTCCCGCCACCTCATCCTCCGCCGGAGGAGATTGCATCCCGTACAGAGGACCTCTCAGTGCCCCCCTCAACAAGCGTGGGGTTCGTAAGAGTGCTCGCTTCAATGACTCTGCTCTCACCTCTCCAGGTCGATCCTCCAATGGAGATGACGACCAAGCCTGTGTGGAGATCACACTAGATGTGCGCGATGATTTGGTGGCGATACACAGTGTCAAGCCGTCCGGAAGCACTGGGGGCAACACTGAAGAAGACGATCCGGAAGTGATGCTCCTTGCAAAGACGCTGGAGAAACGCTCACTTGGATCAATGATGCGATCTGCTTCCTCTAAATTTAAACAAGTATCTCAGGAGCTGAGGAAACTGACCTCCATTAACAAGCGGTCCGGAGCTCGCATTGACAGGTCTAAATCAGCCGCTGCATATGCACTCAAGGGGCTCAAGTTCATCAGTAAGACTGATGGTGGGGCTGGCTGGGCAGCGGTCGAGAAACGGTTCGATGAACTCGCCTCTGCTTCTGGATTGCTTCACAAATCGAAATTCGGCAAGTGCATAGGTACTTACTTTGCCAGTTCTTGTTTCACTTATAGGTGTAATTTGATTTCAATTTAAAGCTGATCGAGTGAAATGGGGA